>JASANF010009676.1:0-13181 GCA_030248245.1 Trissonchulus sp. WLG1_4
CCCGGCGGGTTGAGTCTGTTTTCTATATTGCCCAAATTCTGTATATCTGCCCCATGTTGTGTTTATTTCATCAATAAAGGTATTATATTCGGTTTTTCTGTGTTTTCCTGATGTTTTTAGGCTTCTGTTTATAGTTTTACGTATTTTCATGGGTTTAGGGTAGTTTTTGGGTAGTGAGCGAGCTAAGGCCCTATCTTTTAGCCTAGGACGGAGACACTTCGGTTCGGACTTGGAATCTAGATCATAAGAACTTCACATATATATATATATATATATATATATATATATATATATATATATACAGACATATATATGTTCAACTACTAGTCGTCGGTGTGGATGGACTATCGTCTATCCTCACTGCTATGCACTTTGTTGCATACTTACATAATATTGATATGAATAAAGTTTCAAACAAGCACTTTTGTGGACGAGCGTATATTTTTTTCACGTTACGAATGCCAGTATTATTTTACCGTATCGGTAATAAGCGCGGCACGCACATTAATGTATTTCATTCAGAGTATCATTTAGTATGAACAGTTAGTTACATGTTGCACAAAGTTTAAACTTATTATTGTTTGTATTAATTAAATAATTAATATTTGTTATTAAAATGGATTTTATAGCATTTGTTAAAATGGTTTGAGATCTGAAGAATTATTCTGGATTTCGACAGCATAAACCTACTTTTGACTGAAAATTTTTATTTGACTTTACGTTTTACATAAAATGTGAAAATAATATGCTACGTACTGAATTTGATTACTACATATGACACTGATCCATGCACACGTTGAATGAGGGTGCACATTCGCAGCAAATCTAAGCAAATATGATGATGAAAATTCGATTAGTCGATAACGGTTAACTTTAGTTAACACTTAGCAAAGCAACCTGCCAAGTGGTAGACAAGACACACACAGACACGTATGCAAACTGAAACTGAAACTAGTTTCAGCTTGTACATGTTTCAGTATCAGCGCCTGAAACTTAAACTGAAACTGAAACTAAATCCATCCTACAGCTGAAATCTCAGCTGAAACTGAAACTATTGTAAAGCTGAAACTGAAACTGAAACTTAAACTGAAACTAAAATCTGTCCAGAGCTGAAACACCAGCTGAAACTGAAATGCCGCTGGAGCTGAAACTGAAACTTAAACTGAAAATGAAATTACGCAGAAGCCGAGACTGAAACATAGTTTCAGTTTCAGGTCAACTGAGTTTCCGCCAATGCTGCTTTCAATGTGTGTGTGGGTATGTGTATACACAAGCTGAAACTGAAACTGTAGTTTCAGTTTCAGCCTCAGGCAGTTTCAGTTTAAGCATCCCTTGCGCACAAATTATTGATTTTCTGTTATATACTAAGCAAGAGTAGATAATAGTGTCTTACTCTATGTCTATATTAGAGATCGGCCGGGGCTGGTGGCGAGCTGCGGTCCGACCGGCCGCCGGGGCCGGGCCGGCCCCGGACCGACGCTCAGTCGGACGGCCCGGCCGTGCCCGGCCAGGCTGCACTGCGGCTCGCGGCCAACCACCGGCCCGGGTCGGCGTGGCAGCGGGCCGACTGCGCCGACCGAGCCGGCCGGACCGACCGGGCCGCGGGATGGAGCTTCAGCCGCGAACCAATCAAATGAAGTTATACATACCTACACAATGGACGTCGCGAAGAAACCCCCGTATGGTCTTCACAGCAACTAGCGAGCATCGTCTTCGGTTTAAACGCAAGTGCTGTGAGCGGGAACTAAAATCAACGGCGGGTGGACTACACTTGACTTATCTCAAGCTTAAATTTATAATTTGACCCAAGTGCGCTGCAACAATGTGGATATTGGTGCAGTTGAAGCTTTTTGTAAACGCCTGAGCTGAGACTTAAGTTTTATTTATTTGGTGGGGTGAACGCCGCCTACAACAAAACGAATACAAGTTTTCGTTTTTGCGCGGCCGCCTCAGCGGCCGTGCATACTAATTTCAGTTGATGCACTGAAACTGAAAATGCATGTAAATCATGCTCAGTTTCAGTGCATCACTGAAGCCTGCTGGAATGACCAGCTGTGACTTGTGAGTAACTTGCAGCGCATACGTTGTGTGTGTATATGTGTGTGTGCGTGTGTGCGTGTCTGCATAACAAACGACAATGGCAGATTGAAAATCGATGATCTGCAATATCGATTCTTTTGAATATCTTTCAAGGTAGTTCTTCCCGTGATGCTCGTAACAAAACATCTAGTTACGATTTTAATCGAATCATCCAACGGTGCTGTGGCCTTAAGGTTAAGACGTTTGACTGCGAAACACAGGGGGTTCGATTCCCATCAGCTCTGAAATTTTTGTAATTTTTTTCTGACTTCGGAAGTAGAATGTTTTGAATTTGTGTTTCTTTGCTTATTGCATGTAATAAAAATCAAATGTTATAGAATTCTAAATCACCGGCTAATTTTTAAATTATATGTACTTACACATACGTAAAACGTAATCGTCGAACAGATTTTCAGACTCATTCAGAATCGATTAAAAATGAAAAACTAAGTAGTAGGTACTGACAAAAAATTTTGATGCGTGCCGCGCCTAATTTTACCGATACGGTAAAATAATACTTTATTGTGGTCACGTCGAATTATGTGCGCTCGTCAACAGAAGTGCTTGTTTAGCTTTCATTTCAGCGTTTGACGCTTAACATCAATATTTTACAGTTGAAACTTCAGCTGAAACACAAATTAGTCTGGGATCTTCATATAAGTTGACCGCCGCTGTCACACTGAACTGTATGAACTAGGAGTGTTTCAGTTAACTGATAACTTTTTTTAAAAAAAGTTAGCAGTTAAAGTTAACTGATAACTTAACTGATTTAATTTCTCGGGGTTAACTTTAACTTTAACTTTAACTGAAATTATTTTGAGCCTTAACTTTAACTGATAACTTAACTGATTTACACTACAAAAACTGATTTAAGGGGGTAGTGTCGCGAAAGCAGTCGATTTTGCGCGACTGTAAAACTTGTTCAGTAAAATGTTAGAAATTGTTCTTCCTATATTTTAAAAATCTACCAAAAGGCAAATTATTTTGCCAAGTTTCAGCAAAATTGGTGCAGCATATAGTTTGCAATAATGTCTCAAAGTCGGAAAAATGACGAAAAAAAACCTATTCACATTCCATTTTTTAGTCACATTTATCAATTTTTCGGTTTAGTTTTTTTACATAGACTAATAGCACATATGTTGTAGTTTATGCACACAAAATTTAGTGCAGATTGCTGTAGCGGCTGTGGAGTAATACTAGTTTGAACTGTGAAGGTGTACTTAAACTGTAAAATAATAACAGCAATATATAATGATAAATTGTAGAAAATCTAGACGCTTATTTTCAAATCAGAAGAAAAACGAACCTTCAATTTTCTTTTTTCTTATTTGTCGCAAAAAATTGTGCGTCCACACATGATGTGTACTTCACAAGCTGGCCAATCTGATATTTGGCTTGATTTTTCGAACTTTTATGTCCCTATTGTGTGATGTCTGGCTTACTAATGACGATTGGTCCAAGATATTTGTCCATATTGATAGTGTGATGTCTGGCAGTAATTATTTGATACCATACAGCGTTGGACTAGCTGCTCATTGCATGTACTACTTCAAAACAAAAAGTTCTATTTTCACAGCCTATGAGCAAAACTGCTTTCGCGACACTACCCCCTTAAGGGGGTAGTGTCGCGAAAGCAGCACGGCACCACGCAATATAATCGTCGGTAGTGGACCCTTCCAGCTTATCTGGTTTTGTGATTTAACTAGTTGCAACTTTATTAACATAACTCGTTTTCGTGACTGTTTGTATAGTTACTGGTGGGAGTATAAGTGGCAGTTGTACCAAGTTGGGCGTACATTTGGTCCAATAATTGTTCTTCATCAGCGCCTGGATTATTCAGTTTTAACTGTTCGTATATTGCTACAGCCCTGCCAATCGGGTCCACGGAAACGGTTCCTTTTTCGGCTGGATTCGGTAAATATGAGTTTGCGCTACCAGATCCAGTCGGTGCTGTTTGACCGTTTGACTGCGCGCGTAACTGTTCTTGGTTCAGTCTGAGGATGTTAACCAACGCGGTGGACTACTATGGCCCCTGGTCCCGATTCCTATGTTTAACACGTATTTCAGGTCAATTTTTCAAGACGCATAAAACACATTATTTTGTGTCAGAAATGGTTTTTAGTGAAGTAGAAAGATTTTTCTGCATTTTTTTTGCCATCTGGCCCACTTAACAATGCTAAAATGCGCGATTAAACCGTTTGGATTCAGTAGAATCAGGTCGGATATAACGTGATGCTCGTTGTGATTTTGAAGGTTTAGAGCCGTTTAAAATGCTTCAAAGTTATAAATGAATACATTTGGACAGAAAAAATAATAGAAAAGCTATCCGCTCGCAAAAAATGACCCGTGTTTTTTTACCCGCGACCGTGTTTTTTGCCCGCATGTGGGGTAAAAAAACACGGTCGGAAACCGGTTTGGCTCGCTCTGGGTATGGGGTATATTCGATTTTACTGCACGAATCGATAGCTTTTACCACAAGCTACATGCTGATATGTATCATTGCTCAATGTCAAATGTGTCTAAAGTTATAAGCTTAGTTCCCTATGCATGTTTTTCTTCCCCCCCCACCCTGACTACTATGAAAAATCTATTTGGCTACTGTCAAATGTGCTTTTTTTGCATTCCTATGAACCCACCAGGATATAGTTTCAGGCTCAGGTGTTCATCATGACCAAGCTCAAGGTGACACTTTCTGCCTCACTTTTCCTTCGCTCTTTTTATCTGAGGTTGTAGCGAGAATGAAGGCGGCAGACCCTATTGACTTCAGAACCTAGCGTGTTTCAGTTTGTACTAAAACATGCATTCCATTGTTATGTTTTTATAATGACTGATCTTTGATTTCGCCTGACGATTTGACGATTTGACGATTTTTGTTCCTTCTAGAGAAGGAACTATTGTTTTGATTCATAGATGCTGCAGTGCAAAACACTGCTGCTTACGCTTGATTGCCTATATGTTTTGCGTGTAAATTCAGCTGGGTGCTGGCTGCTTTATTTTTGTCTGCGTATATGCAAGTACGTAATCAATCAATAAATGCAAGTATGCTGTCTGTAACAATAGTGAACAGTGACAGAACTTTGTAGCCTCGGCACCGTAATGTTTCAACAGCAGTATTTAAGTACCGCTGGGCAACACTGTTTATCGCTTCTTAGTGCTCAGCTCGGATCAAAGCGTAACTTTTGAGCCTAATGGCTTGATGCAGCGGGATGCTTAACATCCTGCAGCACTGTTTTTGTACGTACTACGTAGTTAGGAGGTACTAATAAGCTAGGTATAAAGTAGAGTAAGGTAAGCAGTGTAACTTACAGTAAAGTATGGAATAGAACCAATTTATTTAAACCTGAAAGGTAGACACCGGGGAAGGAACTTTGCCCCCTTTTGGGGCCTACTTGTTTTAAATGAAATGCATGACTTTAAAAGACTCCGAAGAATTTTTGTTAGGTAATTATAGGTATTTACCTTAATACTCATTAAAACCATTATATATTGTGGGTGAACGCTATTTTATACTAATTTCCAAACAGAAGCTAATGGTATTGTTGCTATAAAGTATGTAATATGTATATACTAGTTCGTTAATACAGCCCAGTTCATAGTTTAGCCTGAAGCCCGGTTCATACTTGTTTTGTCTTCAGGCGATTTCAGAAAACTGTATAGCCAAATATGCCAATTTTTGTATGACGATTGAGCATGCCTGCATTCGCGATCACTTTTAGAAATAAGAAATTTTTAGAAACAACTAATCAGCTCAAACTAGCTCAATTTAGCCGTTGTTAAGTTCACAGCAGCTGACTGAAGTAATAGGGCTTGGTAAAGAGGATATCGTGTTTGCTCAAAAACTAACTCATACATACGGGCATATCTTGAAACGCCACACTGTTGTGTGTAATTCGTATTATTACTGACTTCGTTACAGTGCACGGCAGCGGGCAGACTATCAGACAATGATGTCTAGTCACCACATATACGCAGACAGTGTCAGATATACATACATAAATATGCAAATTAGGTGTCACGTGATTGCGCAACTAAGCCAAGACAATTATAAGACCACAGTCCATTCACATTAAACATTTGTTCGTGACTAGTTTTAGGAAAAGTCGAGAACCGTCTATTGTGTCTCGACACAAGGCACCCCCTGGATCCTGGCAGTGAGCATGAACAATTTATTATTTCTATTTTGATCGCAGTATCGATCTCTGACCGATTTGTTAGAAGAAAGAATAGTTTCGTAATTTGCCTTATGATCTACAGTTGTCAGTTATGACCATATTCATCTTTTGCGAACAGTATATGTATAAATGACGGGACCGGAAAATGACGAAGAACAATTTTAGTGTTTCTAAATTAGTGTTTCTTTTCTACTTTTTAATTTTTGAATCCCAGTACAACATAACACATTTTAGTAACAACAGAAATTAGTTTGGACAAAACTATTTTGAACATACGGAAATTTAAACACACAAAGGGCCAAAACCACTTCATTGTCCCTTAAGGTGGTAGTGTCGCCAAAGCAGTTTTGCTCATTGGTCGCAAAACGAGAGCTTTTTGCTTTGAAATTGTACGTTCACTGAGAAACTAGTGAAGTGCCATATGGTATCAAATAAATACTGCCAGACACCAGACTACCAATATCTACCAATATTTTGAACCAATCACCATTTGTGAGCCAGACATCACACAATAGAGACATAAAAGTTCAAAAAATCGAGGCAGATATCAGATTGGCCAGCTTGTGAAGTACATGTAATGTTTTGACGCACTGTTTTTTCCAACAAATAAGAAAAATAAAAAATGAAGGTTCGTTTTTCTTTTGATTTTAAAATAAGTGTCTAAATTTTTCACAATTTATCATTATTGCTGTGAGTACTTCACAATTTACGCACAATTTCACAGTTCAAACAGGTATTACTCCGCAACCACTGAAACAATTTGCACTAAATTTTGTGTGCATAAACTAGAGCATATGTGCTTTTAGTCTGTGTAAAGAATTTAAACAAAAAGTTTTTTAATTGTAACGAAAATATCGAATGTGAATAGGTTTTCAAAACGTCATTTTTCCGACTTTGCGACTTCACTGCTGACTGTATGCTGCATCAATTTTGCTGAAACTTGGCAAAAATATTTGCCTTGAAACATATTTTTAGAATATATAAATAACAATGACCTATCTTTCACTGAAAAAGTTTTATAGTCGCGCAAATTCGACTGCTTTCGCGACACTACCCCCTTAAGTAATATGTTCTGCTGCTCTGCCGTGGGCTTGTAAATTGCCTTAATAAATTTAAAGCAAGCGTTCAGCCTGAGGTAATAAGTATGCGTGCTTGTGCATTCTGCTTGTAGCCATGTTAATTTTCTTTTTCAGGCCCATTAGAAGGAATAACCGAGTGAGGTATTAAAAGAAGCACTAATAATGTTTTGTAAAGGTGCGTTGACTTGCTGTGTTCTTCTGACTTTGGGTTCACTACATAGGCTCTGTTATTAAGAGTTCATAATACAGAAGACTGAGACGCCATTAGATATATACTCTTGGTGTTACCAAGAGTACATAATAGCGTCTCGCTCTATATAGAAGAAAAGAGAGACACTGGGCCTTATCCAAAATTGGATTTAACGGATTAGATTTGAATTATTTTTGCTAATAACACAGCACAAAATGAAAATAGCCGGATGAAATTTGGCCCTACACGGCTTACATACAATATCTCGGTGTGTGCAAAGTTCCAGTAAATTAATTTTAACTGACGCTGCGTTATGGACGAATCTAATCTAAATTTACATATAATCCGATAAATTCAGTTTTGGATAAGACCCACTCTCCAGCCTGCCTGTGTTCTAGCGCAGGCCGATGCGCTGGTTTTTTTCAGGCCACATAATGACATTTCGTGCAACATGTGGCTGGCCAATCAGATTGTAGATTCTCTGTGTAACACACTTTAGTATTATAATCGATGATGCGTTGATAAACATTATGATAGGGATAAAAGGTTAATAACGCATTTTTAATACATAATTTAGGTGCGAAAACATCACAAAAGCTTTGCAATTACCTTTGTGGACATTTTGACAGACTTTCCGTGAAATTCAATAATAAACTTTTGAGAAACAAACTTTTTTAATTTTTTTAAATGTTTCTTAATTATTTTTGCTGAAAGTTTGTCAAAATGTTAAAGAGGTATTTGCAAACCTTTTTTAATGTTTTTCCAAGCAGACTATAAATAAATAATGAGTTATTAATCTTTCATTTCTATCTTTATGCTTTATCAACACATCAGCGATTTGTACTAAAGTGTGTTTCGCGGAGAATCTACGCGCTGATTGGTCAACCACATGTTGCACAAAATGTCAACATGTGAGTGTGTGACCTGAAAACGACCAGCACAATGCACATCTGACTGTGCTAGAACACAGGCAGGCTGGAGAGGGTCTCACTCTTCTACTATAGAGAGTGAGACGCTATTTATCAGGTATGTACTCTTGGTGTTACTTATTGTGACAGATTGACATAATAAAGGACATGACAGCAGCATAAATTATTTATTAGAATAAGGCCCGGTTAGTCGGTTATCACTGAATAGAACATCGCGTTTATGAAAAGCTGCCGCAAGGTCTTCTGCAAATCATTAGGTGTGAATTTATTTAATTAACACAGCCATGCCAGATGAACATCAGACAACCAAATAAGTATACTAGATTACAAAATTTGTTTTGTAAATATATAATGTCATTTAATTATGAATTTAGCACGCTTTTAGAGTTAGTTAAGACCTTAATATCTTGACGAGTATCATCTGAGATTAGGTTCAATGTTTTGTTTTCGTTCGGTCACACGTGTAAAGGTTGATGATAGGCTAAACACAGTTCGTTTTGTTTTTTCTGCTTTTTGGTCAAACAGGCAATACGGTAGAACGGACAAAGGTATGGAAAAAATCAAACTGCCTTTTAGCCATTAACTCTGTTAATTCCTATACGTTTGCACGTATATACCAATATCCTAGAATAATTATAAATCGACCCAATTGGACCCATGCCTTCCCTCCAGAATAGCCTTAACTGATTGCTTTGGGTCGCCGGCGTTAGGTTTTCATCAACCGTTCAATCTACGGGGATTAAAAGCTTTTACCTTTTTTGTGAAAACCTGCTGAAAATGTTTACTTTGTCTAATTATTTCTTGCTGTTAGTGCTCTTCAACCGAGGTTTTTTTACCGGGGCGATATTTTAAACAGTTTTTCGCTAATTAAAATACACCTTACAGGTTGAGGTTATATATTTTAACTGAGCTCGAAAATTGCAAATCTAACAGTCTGACTCATTTTTCAGCGTCGAGTTGGCCATTATTTTGCCAGAGACTGGCACTAGGTATTAGGTAATTAGCAGATTCCAATGCCAAGAAAGGGAGGGGAGGGTCTTCCTCATTTCACATTTCACATGCACGTGGCAATAGAAAGTATATATCTCTGCTTTCACTAAAGCCCGGTTCATACTTGTCCTTAAGGCCTGTCCCTGTCCTTAAGGTTTGTCCCTGTCCTTATAAAAGATTAATTCCGAAGTGTCCTTTTCCTTTTCCCTGTCCCTAAGCTGCGATTGATTCATACTTGTCCCTAAGCAGCTTAGGGAATGTCCTTAAGCAGCCATGAGGACTGTCCCTATGTCCCTAAGCAATGTTGAGCAATGTTCTACCAAGAGTACATAATAGCGTCTCACTCTATATAGAAGAAGAGTGAGACACTCTCCAGCCTGCCTGTGTTCTAGCACAGGTAGATGCGCTGGTCGTTTTCAGGCTACATGTTGACATTCTATGCAACATGTGAGTGGCCAATCAGAAGCGAGCTTCTATTCTCTGATTGGAAGACGCCTGTGCACGTGCTCCAATCATAAAACGGGATAGGAATAAAGGTTAATAACTCATTATTTATTCATAGTCTGCTTGTAAAAACATTAAAAAAGGTTTGCAAATACCTTTGGGGATATTTTGGCAAACTTTCAGCGAAATTGATTGAGAAACTTTGAAGAAATTCAGAAAAGTTTATATCTCAAAAGTTTTTCAATCAATTTCGCTGAAAGTTTGCGAAAATATCTCTAAAGGTATTTGCAAACCTTTTTTTATGTTTTTGCAAGCAGACTATGGATAAATAATGAGTTATTAAGCTTTTATTCGTATCTTAATGCTTATCAACGCATCAGCGATTATATACTAAAGTGTGTTACGCAGGGAATCTACGCGCTGATTGGCCAGTCACATGTTGCATAGAATGTCAACATGTAGCCTGAAAACGACCAGCGCATCTACCTGTGCTAGAACACAGGCAGGCTGGAGAGTGTCTCACTCTTCTTCTATATAGAGTGAGAAGCTATTATGTACTCTTGGTTCTACTTTTTACCTGTCCCTAAGCAACTCGGCCAATCAAAATACGGCAGTTACTACATGTGACACGAAGAACAGCCAATCACGGACGAACTCGACTACTAGTGAAAGAATGTCGTGGGCTTGTGTTGCGGTAATTATTCCATCGTTATTTTTGGGTTATTTAACACATTTTTGCGTGAAAAATACTTGGTTTTCAATTTTCATACCAACCTGAAATATACTAAAAGTTTATAAAGATGTTTTAGAGCTCAAAATTACATGACCTGATAGTCAAGTGGTTACGATTTTTGCTCCTCAAAGTCTCAAACTATGTATCAGAGTTCGAATCCCATATTCGAAATTTTGTCTTTTCTTTTTTTTCAGCCTACAAATAGGTTTGATAACTTTTTCAAAGTACTTTAAACAAAACGCATTTTATCCAATGACGTTTGAGCATTAGTTCATGTGAGAAAGACTATTCCCTTGTCCTCAAGGAGTATGAATCAATCACCTCTAAGGACAGGGACAAGGACATTCCCTATAGACCTTAGGGACATTTCTTAAGGACAGGGACAAAGCATGAGGACACAGGGACAAGGACACCTAGGGACAGGGACAAGGACAACGCTTAAGGACAGGGACAACCCTTAGGGACGAGTATGAACCAGGCTTAACGCTGAAATAACAGTAATACTCGAAAATAACTGAGACATAGGATAGCATGAGATATATATCTCGGAGTTTCTAGCATGGGAATGTGGTAAACAAATAACCTGTAAGTATCGTCAATCTTCGGAGATTAGGTCTAGACCCAGTCTTGAGTTTGTCTTGCATCTTTAGCAAAAATGTCTTCATATTCCGTAACAGAGATCTTAGGCTGGTTTTGTTAAACGTAGTCCAGACTGCGTTTAGTTAAGTAAGACTGCCTTTATGCATTCAACTGTTAATAATCTGAATTTCTGTTAACTTTTAAATATCTGTTTTCATTTCAGCACTCGTAATGCTTTTCGACAGCAGTTATACGCAACGAGAGCGCTCAGAGTCGACGTATATTTTGGAAGAGCTGAATCCGTCCTGCGACTACGCCACGGGTCACGTGATCATTGACGGCACTCCGAAACTCCAAGCCTACACCTGTTTCTGCGGCCTCGTTCCCATACACATCGGGGCCAAAATCATCGTCTCTGCCCACTTGACCATCGCTCTGATTTTGCTCATCAGTGGCATCGCGGCCTATGCGGTCAGTCACGGTCTGATCTCTCTGTGTGTGGCGTTCTTTGGCTTGCTGCTGACCACTGGTTGTGTCTGTTTCTGGCTGGGCTTGACCAGAAGCCGAGGGCTGTTGCTCCACCTCTATCTGGCAATCCATATTCTGCTGGTAGTTCTAATCATAGCCAGCGCTATTGCCTACGCGTCCTACGTGCTGGTAATCTCTAGGGATCCCGCCACCATGACCGATACCATAGTTCCCACGCCCCCAAAGATGGACACCTATGCTGCACTGGTTCGCTACGCCGGGCCCTATACCATCATTAGCTTTGCCATAGTGCTCCTGGAAATCTGGTGCGTCTGCATCATGCGGTCGTTCATTAATTTGGCGCTGCAATTGATCAGAGGGAACCACAAACTGTGACCCGAAGTTGGTGGTGGGCATCTCAGGACTCATATCATATTTAAATTTTTTCCAAGTACCAAATATCAAAAGTATTTTATTTAAATGCCAAGTATCATATTTGAATTATTTTGCGGTAATCAAAACAACACTACTCAGGAGGGCTGCATTAGTTCACTGCCCCCCAGCGTCTTACGCTTATATGTAGACAGCCTTCTTAAACTTTGTAATTGAAAGCACCTATAGTGTACTGAAAGTCGGTAGATTGAACTGATTTGACTATTCAAAAGCTCAGGCTATTATTAACGATAAAAATCTTTTTTGAAGCAATGAAATGACTAGTTAGTAGCAATAACTATGAGGAATTAGTAAGTACTAATTACATAGTCTTACTGAAGTTTAATTTGTAAAGTGGCCCTCAACTATGTTGTGAATTCCCTTTGATCCTGGAGATTTATTAGTTGAAAGTTTCCTAATAAAATAAGTTAAAGTCCTAATTTATAAACTGAAAGATTACCAGACACCAACACACAACCAAACAGACAAAAGAAAACAACTGATTTCATTATACTAAACGAACGAATTTCAGTAAATTTTGGTCAGACTTTAGTTCGATATAATTATGTACCAGCTTGGACTAAAATAGTTCCTGTTTGTTACCGGAGAAGTCCCTTGAACTTACTTTGAACTATGTATTAAATATATTAAGCTATATTAATATCATTTATACTAATTATGTAGCTTTTGCTTGCAAGTTTATACCTTTAACTGTCTCAAACTGTACCAGTTTCTGAAGTAAATTTGCTTTTGCGTCGATGAAAGTAATAGCAACTTCTACTTTTGACTTCAAAGGCCAAACTAACTTCGAAACAAAAACAAGCACAAAGTAGTTTTAACTACAAGTTTAATACAAAAATCGATATAAAACTGCCAACAGTAATTACAAAAAAAGCAGGAATAAATCAGGCACGAGTTAGAACAAATTAGATTACAGCTTACAGGTGACACAAATAGTCATTAAACTTTAAAGGTTACTTTTGAAAAATATACAGTACATAGCAACTAATTTGATGAAACATAATTATTTTTTCAATTAAACGAGTTCAACATTTTTTTACATTTTTTGAAATCATTGACTTAAAA
>JASANF010009679.1:0-31177 GCA_030248245.1 Trissonchulus sp. WLG1_4
GGAGTGCGATCATCACTGACAGTACTTAGTGCAAAAATAAACTGATAAATATTGTGATTTCTGGTAAAATATATCGGTCCACGGAACGATGCCAGCAGTTACCTTTTTTCACAACAAATTTAAATTTTATTTAAGTTTATTTATGTAGGTATTTATTCCGTTGGGTCTCATAAGACTCAAAATAATTGCTTTTCCAAAGCCAGACCGTCTCATTTTATAAAACGTCTCATTTTATCAAATATCGTCTCATTTTATCAAATATTAATCTCTTAATTACCTTCGTGTCCGCTCTAGCCCAAAAGAGTTTATAGTTTAGAGTCCAGAGTGTAAGTGCATAAAGGGGGGGTGGCAGTATTTTAAACTTACATTTTTAATTACGACATTATAAAATTATATATATATGTAAGTCAATAAAATTATTTATAAGTCAAATGCACGAGACTTTGTTTCAGTTGTTCAATCCTTAACTAACAGTTGATATTATATTTAAAAATTTATGTGGTAGGATTTTGAAGTTTACGTTTGTGATGGCCCCTTGACTACAAAAACTAGAAATATTGATGTAGGTGTGGGTGTCTGGGTAGGGGGGGAAATTGTGCCCAGATTTGTAGTTTGTACCCAGTACAAAAAATACAAGAAAAGTGTAAGTACACTACTTTACTGGTATAAATAAATTAGTATTAAAATCAGCATAAATCAACAGTAACTGTAGGTACTGAAGGTCACTAGGGTTTATTAAAAACAATAAGGTTCATTGTTTGCCTCTATTGTTAACACTAATTTTGGTCACCTAGCACACAAAGGGTATATATGCCGCCGTTTTATAAAATGAGACGGCATTTTATAAAATGAGACAGCTCCATAATCAGACAAAATTTTGGCTGCGGATTAAGATTTTAAAAAATGAGACGTTTTATAAAATGAGACCCAATCATTTATACATTCACTTAAACTACTCCTTTGTCTACTGCATTTAATTTAATCCGTTTAATGCACTAGTTATTGAGCCCTAGATTTGCTTCTACTTTTGAGCTAGCAGTAAAATCAAAATTCACCCTTCAGAATGACGTACTAGCAACCTAGTGCAGTGTATCAGCAGCGCATGTGTCGTCATTATTTCGTCATTTTGTTGGCTGAACGGACATACGGCTGTAAGTATGAATCGACCCTAACCGATCAAAAATCAAATTTTAACTTCAAACCCTACTCATCCAGTTCTGTAGTAAAACTACCCCTCAGTTAATATATACCTACACACTTCTTGTGTTTAGCTTCTTTCCGCCACCAAAGTGCTTAGTTATAACCCATCCTAGGGTTTAGAATTGTCTCATTTTTTTAATACCGACTTTTTTCTTTTTAAGCCCGGTTCACACTCGGCCTTGTCTTTGTTCATATTTGTTTTGACCTCAACCAGTTTCTGATATAGAAAAAATTAACCGAAACGCTTGAGTCAACTCTTCACAGCAGCTAACCAAAGTTTGTCCTTCTTTGTGTCCTTGTGTCCTTAAGGACGAGTTTTATTAAGTTTAATCCTGAAAATATTTTTTCAGCTGCTTTGGCCAACCGATACGCCGATGAGCTGTACGAAGATTTACTCAAGTTCTACATGAAGGATGTGAGACCAGTTGAGTCAGAGTCAGAAGCAGTGGTGGTGAAGTTCGCCGCATCTCTTATTCGTCTACTGGATTTGGTTAGTCGCTGCCTTGAAAGCCTTAACACTTGACGGTACAATGAAAAGAGAGAAAGCATTAGTGCTACGTTAAGTTCAAAGTCAGGTGATTCGTTACGAATTCATCATATAAATTCATTACGAATCACCTGAGTTTGCACTTACAATTGTTACAATTGTAAGACATGTAAAATTGAGCAACCGGCCCCTAGTGAAGTAGCTCCGTGCTGCGAAAATAGGATTATTTTTGTCTTGCATTTGTGAAATTTCAATCTACGTGAACAGATCCTGCGGGATTGAGTGTTCGAAAGTATGTTCCTCTTACGCTGCGGGAAAGAACCAGTCCAACAGAATCTTACGTTTTTGGATCCAATGGGCAGTTTTTCGGCTATAAAAGGCTAGACGCTCCGGTCTTTTGAAATGTCGTAAAGCGACCTTGCTTACAATACATGCTTTTTGGCAAAATCTAGCAAGAATTGAGCTTGAAATAGCAAGCCGCTATTTCAGCAGTGAAATTTTTTTGCTTTGCTTTCCCGGTTGCTACCCCGAGCTGGTTTTCACGGCGACGATCCAAGCAGTAGTAACGCATAGTTTTAAAGCCAGTACACGATTCGAACATTATATTTAGGGCAAAAAAGTCAAACCCATTCATTAAAGTTAAAGTTGAAAGGCGTTAATAAGTCAAAATTAAAGTAAAATGAAGATCAAGACCTGCATAAAGCCCGGTTCATACTTCGTGCTTTAGTGCTTTTGCATTGTGCTTTCCAATGTTTGACATATTTGTGCTTTTGACAAATTCAAAAGCACTGTGCTTTGTGCTTTTAGTGCTTTGTGCTTTTGGATGTTTGACATCGAATGTTTCGAAGCACTGTGCTTTAGTGCTTTAGTGCTTTGTGCTTTACGTCAGTGCTTTGATGCTTTGAAAACTTGTGCTTTTGGTGGTGCTCGAAGCACTGCAGTCAGTGCTTTGAGCTGTGCTTCGTACTTTGTGCTTTTGGCGACAGAATTTGTCCCCAAAAGCACTGCTTGAACCACATGAGCAATACTATTGGTTAATATACAGTAGAGCTCAAAATTAACATCATATGACTCCGGAATCAGCGTCACTGACTGCATTTTGGACCCATTGCCGTCACAGGTCCAGTTTTACTTCCGCTAGTTTTGAATTTTATTACCTGACTCCGGAGTTACAGTCGCTGATTCCGGAATCAGCATCACCTTAGTCACTACCACTTATAAGTGGATAAAAGTTTTATTCAAATGTAATTTGATTATTTTACAATATAAACGCAATAGTGCAAAATAACTAACTTGTTCATAGTGTGCTACATATGTTTTCTCATGTGTAATTTTCTTGGACCCAAACTGTGGGGTGGAAGGGAAGGGAAGGGTCTCGCCCACGGGTACTTTTACCCCCACCTTGGTAACCCCCTGACCGTACGAGGGGCCGGGTAACGTGACCCCCAAGAAATTTAGTGTATCGTTTTGGTTGTTTTATTGTAGGAAAAGTGAATTTGCAGCTCAATGTCAAAAGTCTTCTTAAAGTTTTCAAACTTGTTAGCATCGGTACTTTTCCGGCCCATTACTTTTAAAAATTTCGGTGCCTTGAATTCCAATTTTACTTTCAATTCCACTTTGGTCAGAAAATTAGCATGTTTTTTAACGAAATATGCTAGTGTGTCGTTTTTTGCGTTAAAATTTCAATTATGTAAGTGCATTTTAACACCTTTCAAAAATAACTGAAAATCATTCCCCCCGCAAAATTTTTTCCTAGCTAACGCCAGTGGCCGTGTGTATATATAGCAAATCAAACTTGACGACTAATAAAACGAAATTCGACAACTATGCCGGCTAGAATAACAAAAGTTCGACTGACCATTAATCAAAATGTCAAAACGCACGCAAAGTACGCTGCAAGAAGCAGTGTAAAGACCTGTCGGCATTGCGATGCCGACAGGAAAACAAGCAAAGCCTAATACAAAATGGGCCTGGCAATATCAAACTATATTTTCACTCTGTGAACCAAAATCTGCTGCGCAGCAGATTTGTATTTTAGGCATGTGCGTCACACGACGCAAAATTTTTGACAAGCAAGCTCTTCTGCTGAGTGAGCAGTGGTTAATTGTGAGGTTTGAGTGTCAATATTTCACAGGAAATATTAAACACGGTCATTAATGTCGCATAAAAGATTTTCAAGTGCATCGTGCTGCTCACATTTACTGCTGAGTAGCTCAAAGCCTGTCTTATGACAAAAACTGAAAAATTTCAAGGTTAAAGATCTATTTTAAAAAAATTAAATTAAACAGACGAGCATTTTAAAAAACTAGTCTCACCGAGATTCGAGCTCTGATCCTTCGATTCAAAGTCATGCCTGCTTACCACTGCACCACTGAGACCACAACCGCTGACTTTTGTTAACAATCCTTAAGTTGAGCTTCCAGCTTAGGGTGACAAATTATGCAGGTCACAAACAAACAGAAGTATGAATGTTGGCACCGGATAAAAGATAGTGTTGATTGGTACGTACTAATATCAGTGAATAAATTTAATTGTGTAAAGTTATGTAATATTTGCTTTACGTTTTTAATCATCTGCTGTATTGATCATCATCAAGTTTCTGTTTCACTGGATCATCAAGATCGATCCAAGCATATATATCATGAGCAATTTTGAAGTAAGTTAGCCCAGTTGGCTCGGTTGGTACTTGGTAGTGCTGCGTGCATTTACAGAGCCTCTGATTACCGATCAGAATCTTGGTGGTTCGATTCCACCCCGGAGCAGGATGTTTTGCATTTCATGGCATTTTCCGAGCATGAGAGTTTCGCCAAGTTGCATAATAGGTGATAAAGCTGAGAGGTACCTACCCTTCTAGTGTTAATTAACACTAGAAAATTGACTTACCCAAAATAACGTAGGAATTAGAGAATCTGAATAGACATAGTATATACGCGGCCCCTGAGGGGGCCGCGTAAAAAAACACTGGTACCTTCAGCGTTGAATTCTTGAATAGTGTCATTTGACATATTATGATTGTGTGTGTATGTAGTCAATATGCCAATCATGTGATTGTCCAAAATTAAGGTCTCTGTCCGATTATCATTTGTGCTACCGATTCACTGTTTAGCCAACCAGCATTTGTTATGTCAGCAAATAATTCTTTTCGTGCTTTCTGAAAATCTACTTCGAGTAGTTTTACAGCTGAAGATTTATTGACCACATCTTGTAAATCCTCCAGAATAAAATTCAAACTGTTGTTCTTGTTGGCTGTAGCTAGTGCTCATGTATTGAACTGGGTGGTCTATATCAGTGAAAGTCGTAGAATAAGCATAACCATGCCAGTGCCACGAGAATGAAAAACCACTGTTTGAACCAGATTAAAAATTGCCATGCTATACACAGCAATAATTGCAGTAATATATCTGTGATCTGTGACGTGACGGTGGCTTACTGCAATCCTGTTCCCATGCTAACCATTCCGAATTTTTGTACGTCTGAGTCTACTTGTGATTCACAAATCCCTGACAATTGCATATTAATAAACAATGTATCAGCTGTTACATCACCTTTTCTACTTTGGCGAAAATGATAGTCAATTTCAAGAAGCACACCTACTGTCATTTACAAATAGTAAAGCAGTACTTGTCATAACAATGCATAATTGTGATCCGTATTTGAAAATATGTGAATTTTATGAGATATCATATCGCAATGAGACCTGTGTGATTTAGTTTGAGACTTTGTTGCAAGTTTACTCTGCAATCAAATACTGCAAAAGGTCAGACGTTATTAAACTTAGTCATACAAAATTGTGTAACAACTAGCCTTGCATTTTATCAAGAGTACATAATAGGAAGAGTATGACACTCTTCCTATTATGCCTACGGGCGTGCGTCCAATGCGCAGCGCGAAATAGCCCGTTTATGTACGGTTTTGAGGGGGGGGGGTACCCCCCCTCAACTGAAGACCCCGTACTCAACTAAGGGGGGGGTGCCCCCCCCCCTCAACTCAGTACCCGTCTTCAGTTGAGGGGGGTACCCCCCCCCCCTCATTTCAAGACACTGACAAGGACTTTTGTTGATGTGCTGAACTGAGGGGGGGGGTACCCCCCCTCAACTGAAGACGGGGTACTGAACTGAGGGGGGGGGGTAGCGCAAAGACTTTGTCAGTGTCTTGAAATGAGGGGGGGGGCACCCCCCCTCAACTGAAGACGGGGTGCTGAGTTGAGGGGGGGGGGCTACCCCCCCTCAGTTGAGCACGGGGTATCGAACTGAGTAGGGGGTACCCCCCCCCTCAGTTGAGTACGGGGTCTTCAGTTGAGGGGGGGGGTACCCCCCCCCTCAAAACCGTACATGAAAGGCCTATTTCGCGCTGCGCATTGGACGCGCGCTGCTAGGCATAATAGGAAGAGTGTCATACTCTTCCTATTATGTACTCTTGATTTTATCTAGGCAGTCATGAAAAAATATGCAAATGAGATTTTGTCAATTGTACGTGTGTTCTCTACTGGTTTTGTTTACGTATTTACGTACCTAGGTAACTAAGAATATACATATATATCACCAAGAGTACATAATAGCTTCTCTATATAGAAGAAGAGTGAGACACTCTCCATCCTGCCTGTGTTATAGCACAGGCAGATGCGCTGGTCGTTTTCAGGGTACATGTTGACATTCTATGCAACATGTGCCTGACCAATCAGCGCGTAGATTCCCTGCGTAACACACTTTAGTATATAATCGCTGATGCGTTGATAAGCTTTAAGATAGGGATAAAAGCTTAATAATTCATTTTATTTATTCATAGTCTGCTTGCAAAAACATCAAAAAAGGTTTGCAAATACCTCTAGGGATATTTTGGCAAGCTTTCAGCGAAATTAATTGAGAAACTTTTGAGATATAAACTTTTCTGAAATTCTTCAAAGTTTCTGAATCAATTTCGCTGAAAGTTTGCCAAAATATCCCCAAAAGTATTTGCAAACCTTTTTTAATGTTTTTACAAGCAGACTATGAATAAAAAATGAGTTATTAACCTTTATCCTTATCCCGTTTTATGATTGGAGCACGTGCACAGGTGTCTGCCAATCAGAGAAAAGGGGCTCGCTTCTGATTGGCCAGTCACATGTTGCATAGAATGTCAACATGTAGCCTGAAAACGACCAGCGCATCTACCTGTGCTAGAACACAGGCAGGCTGGAGAGTGTCTCACTCTTCTTCTATATAGAGTGAGACGCTATTATGTACTCTTGATATCACGTAAACAGACTAGCGACACGAACATAGCAGACACATTTCAAACACACACTTACACTCACACAGACCCGCACAATTACACAGATGAAAACACACAAAGACGCACACACATAATTCATTTAGTTACACGTTATTTTTCCGACACCTCATTCTAAAGAAGCCTGCTGCGCTGTGGCGCAGCAGGAAAAACATCAACTAATTTATGCTCTGGCTTTGTTAGTTTTCTTACTGTAGCTGCGGTAATATGATTAAACGTTTCGTTTTAGTTTTTTTTCCAGTTATCTTAATTAAAACAATCATGGAACAGAATGTTTTTTATTTTAAATGAGATTAGAAATTAGTTTTTTTATTTTCATACAGTTAGATTTAAACAAGTGTCAGTTTCAGATTCAAAAGAAGCGTTATGCTATGTACAAATGTTAAGGCGTTCTACGCTTATGATGTTAAGTTTGAGCTGTACTGTACAGTGTATGTTTTCTGTGTTTAGTTTTGTTTTATTCAACTTGCGTATTTTACTGGACAGGCAATTGTATTTTGTAACAAGCACGTTTTTCGAGTAGGGTTTACTTAATTTTGATAGATTTCGTTGCTACATGCTTGCACTGCTGAGGATATTCTTCGAATATATAACGCGGCACCAAAGTATTTTAAATTTTAAATTTATTTAATTAAGAGGTACCACTCTCAGCTTCAGTTTCTAACGGACAATTTCAGCACTAAAAGCAAAGCAGCATTTTTGAAAACAAATTCTAATTTCCAATCGAAAAAATTATATGGCGTAATTATAGCATTATATCTATCTATCTATTTTAGCATTATAAGCCATTTAGTTACAGTCCTGGTTAGTGTTAGTCTACTATTCGTCTAGTTGGCGTGAATGTACTACAAGCACGAAGTACTACAATGTCAAAATCGCGTGTCAACTGCAGCTAGAGTGTCGGTGAACCACAGACGTCGTGCAAAGTTTGACGATATTCTGACAGACCACCTGTATTTTATGTTTAATACCTAAAAAAAAACCTGCAGCTTTGGAAAACTACAAGTTAGACCATGTTTGTGTCCACTTGTATAACATGACTCAATCAATCATGTTAAATGGGTGTAGAAATGTTAACTACAACCATCTGGCTGGTTGCCAACGTCATCTGAAGTTCGTATTTTCCTAGTGTCGACGCACTGGTAATCAATCTATGAAACACAGTTGCAACAGGTTTCCTTTCAACAGTTTTACAATGAGAAGCCAGCAGCGTAACTGATACGTGTTTATATGCTTTTATTTTAGGCAAACGCTGAAGCCTTGATCACTATTATGCATCATGGCGTGAGCAGCACACACACCTACAAACACAATGCATTTTTCTGACCTGCCCAATATTACAGTGTAAATTTACACTATGAGAGCAGATACATGGTGATCTGCCGTTTGCAATATAGTATATAGGCGGGTGAGGCCACCGCGTAATAAAAATTATAGCCTGCTGGACGTTCTAAAAATTGAGCGTTATTAGTCTTAACATCGTTTTAAAATTCTATAATCAGGGGCCCATTGCTGTACAGGATTAGAGTGTTTGTTGATTGATTGTTTAGTCCAATATGCCATTTTTAAATCACACACTGAAATAAGTTCAGTCCGTTTAATCCGGTAAAGTCATTACCCCGAGGACAACTTCGAGATTATCTGCTGTTTGTTTTACAAACTAATACAAATTTTCTGTCGATTTTGCTATTTTTGTTGTCTTCACTTACGGACGATTTTTGCTGTGGTCTTTGACAAAAGTCATGCTATCGAAATAAGCCCAGTTGGAATTTTTAGGAGGCCCAGGGTCACCACTGCGATTACGGAGTGAGCGCTTGATTCGGTTGAAGTATGTAGTTATACCCACTTCACGCTGATTGGCTAAGCACTAACGCACTAACAAAATGTTTGACAGAACCAAACATTCGAAAGCACTTTCAAAAGCACGAAGCACTAAAGCACGAAGTATGAATCGGGAAAGTACATTTTCAAAAGCACAAAGCACTAAAGCACTAAAGCACGATGTATGAACCAAAAAAGCACTAATTCAAAAGCACAAAGCACAAAAACACTAAAGCACGAAGTATGAATCGAGAAAGCACAACTGCAAAAGCACAAATCACAAAAGCACTAAAGCATAAAGTATGTACCGAGAAAGCACGAAGCACGAAGCACTAAAGCACCAAAGCACTAAAGCACCAAAGCACACGTATGAACCCAGCTTAACTCTTTTTGAACTTTTTAAACTTTTTTTATAACTTTTTAAATAACTTCAACGTTAAAGCAAGGTTGTATTAGTTTAAATTCAAGTTATAGGTAGCGCTCAGCATCAATTTTAGAAATAAAAAACTTTGACATCTTTGCGTATCGGTTTTCGCAGCTGTCAGAAGTTTTAGAAAATGAACTCTATAGCCCAATTTCAGAACCAAATGCTTGCCTACACATACGTATTTTCAAAAATATAGAGCTAGTTTAGTAGTGCTAACTCCGTAAAAGCCAAAAAGTAGTCAACGAAAATTGAAATTTGAAAAATAGCAAATTTTTTCTTACTGTTGCTCAAGTATTTAGGAAAATTTTTTTGAAAGGTTTGCCTACGCGTACGCATACGACTTTTCAAAAAGTCGCAGTCAGCAATTCGCTGCATAAAACTGTGTTAAAAAGTACCAAAAACCACATAGATTTTTCGGTATCTCCATTTATCATCCATTTTTCCCATTGAAAAATAGGTTGAAATTTCAAGTTCAACAAAGTATGACGCTATGTACATCAAATGAAAGCTAGTCTAATTTGAAACAACTTTTCTTCTTGAGTTAACTAACGAAAACTTGACTGAGAAATTTTATTGCTCAAGGTCGGTCATTCAGAGCGCCACCTTAACGTAACACTCCTAAGTTTTTTCAATTTTAGATGAAGTTAAAATGTAACTTTTTACCGTAATAATTTTACGCTTTCCGTAAGCAGCCATAAGCATGTTAACTAATCCACACTTTCATTATTTTCACTGTAAACATCAACAATAGCAGGCCTATTATTTATTCTCAATAATTTCTTACTTTAATTTGTGCAAAAATGTTCCTTATCCGTTTACTCTTGTTGTAGGATGAAAAAAGTCAAGTTCTTACAACAAACGTATGGTTGGATATGGTATGAAAATCTGTTTTTGCTATAACAAATCTTTATTTATTTATACACTAAATTTAGTACATACTTTACAATATAATAAAAAAATAGCGGGCTGCTCAGTTTGAATAATTTATGTGTATGTCAGCTGGGGCGATACATACTGATTGCATATCAACCGTTAAACTTGTAATTTCCAACTGTGGTTTTGTATTTGTTGTAGTTGCGTTTCCTTGTTCGCACTTGTTTTGAAAATATTTAACAATATAGAACAGCCTAAAATGAAAGTATACCCTTTTCTGTATATACTTATCGAGTGAAACAGCCAACTAACTACCTCACAATGGTAGAGTTGCTTTGGCGCTAAGATGAAACAGTTTTCTAGGATCATCTCTAGCTGTCGCAGTTTTTCTATACCATCTTAAAGGTCTATTTACACGAGGACGCATTTTGCTCCGTGGCGTACGACATGATGTACTAGCGGGCGCACCCGCACACTGCCTACTACAGTGTGGGGAAATAATGCAGCAGGCAGTGTGAATATTCTATTGATAGAATGCACCCGCTCATGCGACTTTGTGTGAATAGGCCTTTACAGACAATTCTAACGGCCATGAACAAAAACAAGTGTGAACCAGGCATAAATTTATGATGATTAGGCAATGCGTGCCCTTTTGGTGGCAAAGCATTCTTCTTTCAAATTGTACTTCTGCTTGTAATTATGTGTATTGCGAATGTAATGTAGATAAAAAACTAAGTTGAATTTGTTTATGAGTTGCTGAAAATGTTTGCCGTTTCGATGCTTTTCTAGCAATGGACCGATCCGAGCTTACGGTGGGATCCGGCCAAATATAACGGCATATATAAATTACATGTTCCCAGCACGATGATATGGATTCCAGATATTGTACTTTACAATAAGTTAGTTATGAAAACTTTTCAGAAGTAGACGAAAATAGGACAACAAACAACAACTTTCTAGTTTGGATTCAAATTCTTTACATGTCAATGTATATCAGACGATTACATTTTGAACTAAAATTTGATTCAATAATAACAAATCGTTTGGAAGATTCCGATATGCCACAGCACAACAGATCTTTAATTTTGATTCTGGAGGACAGTATGGAGTGTGGCATAAGCGTGTGCGTTCGTTTGCTGAGCACTTTGGATTAACTGTGCGTGCGTCACAGCGTTGTCTAGCTTAAAAGTTACATAGAAATCAGCGATAACATTTTCAAGTGCGTTTGTTTAGCTCATGTAGTTTAGGTATTACGCGTGCGTCACATTGCTGTGACTGTTATCTGGAAGTCTTTACTGACACAAGATTTCGCAAGCCACTACATATATCAATCATAGTCCCTGTTTAGGATTAGGTTACTCTCTCTGGTTATGGATTGTTTTCTTAATTTTTTGGTGGATTACACCAAATCGGATTAACTTAAGTCTGAGTTGGAGCTAATTTTCAGTTGAATAGATTTAGTTAAATCTCGGCTGAGTCGGAGTTAGACTTCAGTTTTCAATTAACTCTTAAGCGCCAACTGCGCTAATCTTCATTGGTGTAGCGGATTGAACTGATTTAACAAACTTAAGCCTAAGTTGAGTCGATTTAAGCTAATCGTCAATCCAATTTAGTGCAATCCACCGTTTGACAGGTAAATATCGCTGCACAACAGGCTTTAGCTGACCTTTGGTCAGTTTACTTAAAACTTTTTTGCTTGATGCTTACTGAAGGTTTTGCCGCAGATTTGGCTTGTTTATTATATAATAAGGTATTATTATATTTGACTAATGTGTCTAGTCAGTAACTTCAGCTGAGTTTTCAATATGCATTAGTTAGAAGTTATAGTTTCGTCATAGCAATAGGCATCTTTATACGTACATGTCACTGCTATTAACAAGAATTGTAACTCGTTTTCATTATTATTAAACGAATATTCTACGAAACCGGTACTACAACACCGATAACCTGCACCTGCAACCTGTCACTATCACTATAACTTACCAGCGCTTTTAGTGCAGCGGGTGATCCTCACGTGACCATAATGGCGGACGCAATGGTGTTCTACAATGGGACTGTCGTCTGGAAACCACCCGCTATATATAAGTCATTCTGCGAGGTGATTAGTCAAATTTTTTGTATAATTTATTAGATTTTGCACATAGCAAATGGGCAAAGAGAGTACTACACTAGTGGAATTAGGTCGAACATATTGAAAAATTCTATGGTAGATCTTCAAATAGCTATTTTTTTTATTAGCTTCTGTAACTGAGTGTTTAAAATTTACCTACTTGAAAATATTTAAATTGAAGTAAAGAATGAAAACTACTTACCGTTGTCCCACAAGACAAAGTCAAAAAGAAAGAATTAGGTAGTTTAGCCGTTCAACCAGTACCTTCGTCGGTATAAATACTTATTATCGGTTGCTAATGGAAAAATATTTGTAAAAGACATTTATTCAAAAATCGCTTAATAGGGATAATTCACAGATTTGGCTAAGGCGCAACGCGCCTGACGTCAAGTTAAAATTCTATGTGTAACCAAGCTAGAATTGATCATGCTAGTCTTCGCGTAGTGGCCAGTTTTCAAAGGATATGCAAATTAGTTTCTTCTACGTATATAAGGCCCAACTGCGCTCACTCCACGTCTTGGAGGTTTGTGGACAAAGGGAGTAAAAGGCTCCTTCTTAAGGCGAAAAAACAGCTCTAAGCTTAGCTGAAAAATTCGATCGTTCACAATCACAATGCTTCATTTGATTACAAATATAACTAATCAGTAGTAAATGAGAACAACAACGTAACAATTTTTTTTTAATATTCAGCGTTCATTATTTCTGTATTCACTTCCCGCGCTGAGTTTGGGGAAACGAAGTGCGACCTCCTCTGGCACCTCTGGTATTTCTGGAGTCCGGAGCTCGGCGCGAGGTGTAGCTAAAAAAGAAAAACGAAGTGATGACATTTCTAGTTGCTTATGTACAAGTGGGTTGGGCAATGGGCGGGTGTCAATTCTAGCTTTGTTACACATAGAATTCTAACTTGACGTCAGGCGCGTTGCGCCTTAGCCAAATCTGTGAATTCTATGAGTAACCGCTAGAATTGATCATGCTAGAGTTCAACGCTAGCGAGCGCCGTACCCATCTAAGAATCTAAGATCCTTTCTGAGTACAAGGAAGATGCGTCTATACTCTTCAGGTAGAATGTGCTAAACGTTGATTCTCGTGCCCAGCTGCCTGCTTTCAAAATCGTCTCGATCGGGACGCCTTGACGATTGGCTGCGCTTACTGACGCAGCTCTCGTAGAGTGCGCCGTGAGACGATTGGCTGCGCTTACTGACGCAGCTCTCGTAGAGTGCGCCGTGAACTGTGCGGTATTAATGCCGGCTAGTCTTAAGGTTTGCTTTATCCAGCGCCCTATGGTCGCCGTCGAGATGTGTCTATGCGGTTTGCAGTAGGATATAAATAGTTTACTGTCTGTTCTGAGGCTCACTGTTTTTTCTTGATACTCTAGTAAGCACTTTACTGGGCAAAGATTAGGATTCGCTGCGTAGCTCTTGTAACAAATAGTTAGAGCGGGTCCTCTGCCGCGAGTTTTTGTCATTTCTGGTAGTTGGAAAACCCAAGTATTTTCTGTAGTTGTTCTATGAGCTAAGTTTAATTGGGCCAATTCAGATACTCTGTTTGGTTGACACAATGCACAAATAGTCACGGTTTTAAGACTTAAATCCTTCAGCGTTAGTGACGCATTAGTCCATGAATCGAGCAAATTTAGGACTTTGTCTGTATCCCAAGTTGTGTGGTACCGTGGCTCAGGTGGTTTTGTTCTAAAGATGCCCTTGAGTAGACGGCATACCGTAGAATCTGCACCTAAGTCGACATTTGAAACAACTTTTATTACGGCAGAAATACCAGAACGGTAGCAATTGATAGTCCTATATTCAAGTTTTTTAGAAAATAATTCAGATAAAAAGTTGCAAAAGACAGCTACAGGAGGTCGAAGAGGATCGACTTTCCTAGAAGAACACCAGCTAGTCCATGTTCTGAAGGCCGTTTCGTACTGCTTTCTGGTACCCGGGGCCCAGCTGGATAGGCATAATCCTGTTGCCTCCGCAGAAAGTCCTCGCGCGCGGAGAGTCTGCTCGATACAAGACATGCCGCTAACTGCAAAGTTCTGTTGTCGAGCAGAGGGTGAGCCCGCTCTGTCAGGGGGCTCCAAAGCAGATTCTGGCTGGTAGGTAAGATCAGTGGTTTCGTTATCAGGTGCTCGAGCAGGACCGGCCACCATGGTTGGCTGGTCCATATTGGCACCACCAGGACGCTGGATCGAGCTCCACCTTGTTCAGAACAGCACCTACAAGGGAAAAAGGAGGAAAAGCGTAACCCTTAAGCTTCACCCAATCGAAAGAAAAGGCATTTGTTTTAGTTGCCTCGGGATCGGGCTTCCACGATGCGAAGTTTGCTAACTGCGCAGTCGCTCTGGATGCAAAAAGGTCAAAGTCAGGGTGGTATTGCAATCTGGTGCAAATAGTCTGAAAAACTTTGTGGTCCAGCTGCCACTCGCTAGAGTCGTTGAATGCTCGCAATAAGGTGTCTGCTGCCGCGTTGTTTTTACCGGGGATATGTTCTGCCACTAGAATGGAGTTTCTTTGCAGGCAGAACTCCCAGATTTCTAAAGCTAATGTGTTTAGTGTTGGCACTCGCGTGCCGCCCTGATGTTGTAGGTAAGCGACCGCGGTGCTATTGTCGGATTGGATAAGCAGTGTAGCCTGACTTATATGGCGTGCTAATGTCTTGAGTCCTAGTGAAACCGCGAGTAACTCTTTATGGTTTATGTGCAGTCCTCTCTCTGTGTCTGTCCAAAGTCCTTGGGCTGAATCGCCATCAAGAGTGGTTCCCCAGCCCACATCTGATGCATCTACTGTTAACGTACAATCTGGGATTGGGGACTGTATATTACGTCCATTCCAGTGCTCTAGCTCCTTAATCCACCGATCCAATTCTGTTTTAGCCTCTATTTGTAGAGTAATGTAGGTCTCGTAGGTACCGGTCTGTCTCACTGTGGAAATCAAGTGTTGCTGCAGCATCCGAATATACGCTGGCCCTGGTGTTAACGCTTGCGTGACTGCTGACAGCTTCCCTAGCAGATGCGCTAGCTCGCGTGCGGTTACCTGATTAGCTGCTTTGAATTTGGTGCACAATTTTATTATCTCCTTCATCTTTTTCGGAGGGACTAACAGTTTTTTGGAACATGAGTCAATAGTAAAGCCGAGATATTCTATTGTTTGGGTAGGCTGAAGTTGTGACTTTTGGAGGTTAATCATGTAGCCTAAACTTTTAAGCATGTGCAGCGTTAAGTTGATGTGGTCAGTCAGAACTTGCGCGTCTTTGGCAATTATTAGCAGGTCATCTAAGTACGCAATCAGACGCACACCCAGTCGCCTAAGTGTCGCTAGCTTCAGGAGCTTAGTAAAAACTCGTGGTGACAAAGAAAGGCTAAAAGGCAATGACTTAAATTGAAATAATTCATTCTGCCATCGAAATTGTAAGAAATGTCTAAAATTTTGAGCTATTGGCACTGTCAGGTAGGCATCTTTCAAGTCGAGTTTTGCCATATAGCAGTAAGGCGAAAACAGGCACGGCAGACAGTGCAGTCCCTTCATTTTAAAGTGAGAGTAGACTATATATTCGTTTAATACTCTCAAGTCGATGATAGGTCTAGTACCACCCCCTTTTTTCGGTACGGTGAAAATAAGTGATACAAAACCAACTGTTTCAGTCTTCTCTATTGCATTTTTTTCTATCAAGTTGAGTACTTCCTGGGAGATTACACTATTTCTGCGTTTGAGAGTTGGCGTTGAGATTTAACTACATACGGGGTCTGGGGTGTAACTGCGAACTCGAGTTCATAACCCTGCACTGTCTGCATCACCCATTTGTCTGATGAGAGAAGTTGCCAATTTTCTTTGAAAAATTTTAAACGACCGCCTACACAATCATCCGCCAGGATGTCTACAAAGTTAATAGTAGCCCAAGTGGTATACCTGTTTGGTCGCGTGTTGGTTCTACCGTGGTATTGCGACTGTGGCTTGTAGTTTGGCTTGTTGTAGGCAATTGAGCGGCGCTGCGCTGCGCGGGAGGTACTAGGACGCTGACGTTGTCTACGGGGGCTGTGGTGTAGTGATAGCATGCTTGACTTCGAAGCAGGCGGCCCGAGTTCGATTCCGGGCGCCTTTATGTCTTTCATTCTTTTAAAATTGGGGCCTCTTCTTTTTTTCAACATTTATTGAAAAACAAATGCTTTATTTTCAGATTGACATTCGCTACTTTCCATTTGATGAACAATTCTGTTTGATGAAGTTTGGCGGATGGAGCCATGATGGTAAAAACGTTTCATGTGTTCTTTGGTTGGCAAGTATAGAACTAAGTCCTAATTTCAAAATGAAAAGCGACAAAAAAAGCCTTGCATTTTCTTGAAAAAAATGAAATTTATAAGTTTTTCGTGGACAATTAGCATCAAACTTACTTTACTTACTTACTAACTTACTAACTTACTTTTTTGTCTATTCGGTACCATACACGTGTGCACTGTCAGCTTGTTTGTCTGACTTTATTAGTTTACAATTCAGTTCCAGGCGACGTTGTATCGCGAACGTTTGCGTTCGTTGAATTCATGCTTTTTTAAAATTGGGTAGTCGATTTTCTAGGCAATTGCACAAAATTTTCTTATAAACTGGTTGCAACAAAGCAGCAGGAACGTGTACAAGGAGAGACTATGTCGGCACAACAGAGAGTGGAACATAATACTTATGTGTTGCAGCATACGTGCTGGACATCCTTCATATGCCGGAAAGTGAAGTCGAGACTATTCGCGAACCGGATGAAAATGGAAACATGCGAGACGTCGGTTTTTTAATGAATGGAATGGACCTGACATACTACTACAGGTGAACACAGACTTAACCTTCAATGTCTAGAGTTTTCCTGTAGCCTTGTAGGTCACCACACTGTTGACACCATGAAGTTACGTGCAGCTTAGTGAGAAAACGAAATTGTCATTTAGTAAGGAATTGACTTTGCAAACAAAACACTAATGGGTGTTAAGCACAAAAAGTGTTTAACTTTACACTGGGTCTAAACGCGGGGTAAGCTGAGAAAGTTTACTATTACGGCATGTTTTACCGTGGTCCGTGTACTTGAACGTTCGGAATGAATGTTTATATTGAGTTTAAGTTTTTGAGTTTTAGTTTCTCTGGCGGCACGCGTAATTATTAAACGTTGTTGTAGATAACCGTAGACCTAGCGCTATCAAATTTATGTCAGGGAGACATAGCGGCACTTTTACATTAAACTTCAAGAAATAGCGAGGTTGACATTCCAGCACGTAGACATACCGCTGTCGGCAATCCGCTATCAATATAGCGAAATTGACACTCCGCCCGTTGACATGGCAAAAGCAAGTCAAGTTAATTTCTTTCATGCAAATTAAAAATTGTTTCATTATCTAGAAACGCAGAGTGGGACCTGATGAACTTGACAAGCAAGCGTCACCTAGAGGTGTATTTCGGGTGCTGTGGGGCGGATAAGTACGTGGACCTGACCTACTACCTGCACCTCCGCCGCAAGCCACTCTTCTACACCGTCAACCTCGTCATCCCCACAATGCTCATCGCCGTTCTGCCCACCTTCGTCTTCTACCTGCCCTGCAACAAAATCACATTCTCCATATCCATCCTCGTCACTCTCACTGTCTTCATTCTTGTGCTGGTTGATCTAATACCACCAACTTCGCTCGTATGGGTACATATTGTGATGATTATTTAACTCCACGAGCACTCCAAGCAAAATAAAAAACAAAAAATGGACAGCAATGCCACGTAAATATTAGTGTTGTTCTGGTATACCATAACTAAAACTAAAACTAGTCGTAAAAACTAATTTTCAGCAGTTATACCAAAACCATAACTAAAACTAAACTAAAATCCAACCTTGTACCAAAACCATAACTAAAACTTAACTAAAATTGAACTCCTACCAAAACTATAACTAGAACTAAACTAATTTGGAGGCTTGTACCATAACTATCACTCAAAACTAATGGTTTCTGAGGTGACGTTCACATCTTTTGTTTCAAGTTTTCTGTCGGAAAAAATTTCTTATACGTCTGCAACTGACCAAATTCGGCATAAATTTAAAAAATCTCCATTTTTTTCGGGGGGCTGCCGCCCCCAGACCCCTGCAACTTTCTGGCTTACTGGTCCTTATTACTGTTTTTTGTTAAAATCTATGCATGTGTATATACATGAGTACATTATGGTGCATTTGCTTGTCCGGATGGAATCATTTTGTAATACGACACGACTCCACTTCAAATTTAACCTCGAAATTGAAAGAAATCTCACTGTTTTGCTTTTTAATGTATCGTTTTGCTAATTGCTGCATAGGAAACGGAGCAGTTTTAAAAAAAATTTTCCATAGCAATATCCTAAAAATAATGTACGCGCACGTTTTTGTCTATTGCTCGTACACTGTTTTTTTGCCGTGGGGGAGTCCAATCATTTCCTGTTGCGTTAACGGTAAGTTTTATTAACTTGTATTTTGGTAAATTTTTTATTTTCATTGTATTTCTATTTCATTGTATCCAAACAACCCTAAGCCCCAGATTTGGTAGTTCAGCGTGATGTATCTCACGTGATCACGGTATTGTAGAGTTAATGACGATAAAATCAATACCTGATACCATACCATAACTATACCATAACTGTGATTATACCATAACTATAACATAAAATTCATTGAAACTATACCATAACTAAAACTCAGTTGTACCATAACTAAAACTCAGTTGTACCATAACTAAAACTATACCATAACTATAACTAAAACTAATTTTTCCCCTTGCGCATAACTATAACTAAAACTAAACTAAAATTTAGCCTTCTACCAAAACTATAACTAAAGCCTAACTAAAATTAAGGGTTATACCAAAACCGTAACTAAAACTTGACTAAAACTATAGTTTATACCAAAACTATAACTAAAACTAAACTAAAATTCTTTTACGAAACAACACTAGTACATATACACTGTTTCACTTGAATTTGCATAAATAAAAGGTAGATTAGCTAAATGCAGGTATTGTCGCTGAAACTAAAAACATAAAGCCCCGTTCATACTTCTTTTTTGTGTTTTGTGTTTTTGTGTTTTTTGTGTTTTTGTGAGTTGTGTTTCGTGCTTTTTTGGCTCATACTTCGTGTTTTGTGTTCTCCGGTTCATATTTTGTGCTTTTGTGGTCTGCAGTTTATACTTGCTGGTTTTGTGTTTTCGTGTTTTGTATTTTTGTTTTTTTCATTTTCAGGTCAGAAATCTATGTTATGTATATTTGATTTGTGCTTTTGTGTTTTCGGTGTATATAGGATGTGTTTTCTAAACATGGTCAATATTCATTTTTTTAAAATGCCTTTTTGTGTTAGCCATTAAAAAGTGTCTCCTGGGCCCGATTGCACAAACCTACAATTTTTACAATTGTAACAATTGTATGTGGCATTCGGTTGCGCAAAGACTTACAATTGTTACAATTGTAACAATTGTGTAATTTCACAATTGTTACAATTGTAACAATTGTAACAATTGTAATCATTTTCATGCATATTTCATATGTCAAGCTGTTCACAATTGTGAAATTTTACAATTGTTACAATTGTAACAATTGTGAAAATTTTTTAAATTTCGTTCTATTTGCAACAAATGTTCTAAATCTGGTTGCGCAGAAACATTTGTAAATCCAGATTTGTAACAATTGTGAAGGATTTCTCACAACTTCAGTATTACTTTATTATTTTAATTTTTTATTTATATAAAAATATTTTAAAGTTTATTGTTAACAATTTGAATTAATTTTTACGTTTTTTAGCAAGCTATATCATAAGCAATTGAACATTAACTTCGACCGCTCAGTTTTCACAAACACTTGTACAATTGTAACAATTGTAGCTGCGATCATGAACAGTTCATACACCAAGACACTTACAATTGTTACAGTTGTTACAATTGTAACAATTGTAAGCATAAATTGAATTGAATTTGAGATTTTCAACTACAATTGTCACAATTGTAACAATTGTGATCCCAAAATATTTCACAATTGGATTTATATGTATATGCACATTTTATAGGCCAATCTTACAATTGTTACAATTGTAACAATTGTAACGCTTGTGAAATCTTACAATTGTAACAATTGTGAAGCTTGTGAAAATTCACAATTGTTACAATTGTAAAATTTGTAGTGTTGAGCAACCGGGCCCTTTTCTTAGCAAATTTTTTCTATAATACTTTATAATGAAGACTGACAAAAATTCTTATTTTCTTCGAGTTTTATTTAGACTTTACAGTTTTTTAAACTTTTATACAGTGATATATCTTTCAAATTCAATAATTTATAAATTTAAGTCCTTAATCTTTAATATGAATTCAATACTTGGACATCAGACAAATTGAATAAAACTCAACAATTATGACGTCACACTAATTAATCAATAAAACAATGTACGAACAAAAAGTTTTTAAGTAAAAGGCTCATCGGATTATACTTGACAGCTTAATCCAATTACAGGATAAGAACACGTGACGTGCGTTTTGTGCTTATGTGCTTTTGAGCATAAACTGAGTAGTGCTGAGCACAAAAGCACTCTGAAAAGCACGAACCACAATTGTGTATCATGATACCAAAAACACAAAATTTGTAAGTTTGAAAACACAAGATCAGAAGCATAAATCATAAAACACAAAAGCACAAGCAAAAACACAAATTTCGAACTTGGACAGAAAAGCACAAGACTGTGTGAAAACACGAAAAACAAAACACTGAAACACAAAGCAGAAAACACAGAACACGTATTATCACGAATTATGAACCGGGCTCAGCTAAAAATCTTTTCAATGAAAGTCATGCATGCAAACTGCTCATAACATAATACAGTAATCAGCAAGAACCAAAAGTAAAATTTTGTTGTTCCAGTCTTTCCTACAAAACTATTAGTCGTCAATAAATACTACATAGCTAATAATCGACTGACATGACAGACTTTTAACTAACTGGGTCCACTTAATCACTTTATCATTGTTTGTAAACATTTTTTAACGGTTTTAGGTGACTCCATTGATTGGTAAATATCTGTTGTTTACGCTGCTGCTGGTGACAGTGTCAGTAGCCATTACAGTAGTGACTCTAAATTTACACCATCGTCGCGGTGACACGCACGCCATGCCGCGATACATGAGACTGATTTTTCTTACATGGTTACCACCACTGCTTTTCTTACAAATTCCAAATGATAATGATATTGATGAAGAGCACGATATGAATGCTTCGCCAATGGCATCAGAATCTAGTGCGTTAATTAATTTAGAATATGTAGTTTATTGTATTATATTTATTAATTAATATGTGGGTTATTTACGTAGTTAAAAACTGCCGTCGCGCTTGTACTACTTATACCAGTTTTTAAATATTGGTCGAATTAGAAATATTACTCAAATTTAGTGCTCGTGCCTTCAGCACTATGTTCTTTTTAAAGCTCAGAATGAAAACAATTGTTACTATTGTCGATGCTAAGACAATGAGTTAGGTAGGTATTGGTATTATATACGCTTCAAATACCATTAATTTTGTTTATTTAGGAACCATTATTAGGCAACCGCTTGGCCACCACAGCGCACGAAATCTCAATCACGGGCAAGACGAACTATCAATAGAAATGCAGCCGTTTGTTCCGACCACCACAAACAGTCTGGAGCACGAAGCGTCCCCGGTCCAGCCCCCCCAACGTGTTTACCATACCGTTATCATTCTTAAAATGATTCGCAATGTTAATTTCATTGCTACGCAGTTTCGAAACTTGCAGGCTGATAAAAAAGTCAGTTACAGGGGAGGAGGGGCTCCAAAGTTCAAAAGTCAATTTGTTTAATTTTAGATATGTTACGCTCCCAAGGCACCTCTAACTCAGATAAGAACAATTAAGCTTAAAAGTGCACTTGTGGTTCAGTGCGTTTGTCAGTGTATTCACATAGGCAACAAGCAGCAATCTTATGCAAAATTTTCAGCTGCTTTTATTACTTCTGCAAAAGTTTATTGCCAATTTTAATTGCTAAGTTTAATACTCTCCAGCTAGTTTGTCCGAAGTCCAGTATATATCTGGAGATCTCGTTTTGTTTTTTAGCTTTCATTAAATTGTTTTCATATAAGTAAAAATCAACAGTGGAACAGAAAATAAGTTTTTCGGTGTAGCACTTTTTGGAGGCAAAAACTTGGCTGTCAATTGTAAAACGGTAAATTATTGTTGTAAGGTGCTGCTCAAAAAATATTTAAGGCAGGTTTGAAACTCAGCCTGAATGATGGTTACGATTACAAAATAGGAATACTAAAGTCTGACCAAAAATGTCAAACACTGAGAAAAAATAGGTGGCATGATTTTCATGGTTAACGGATGGTTTCACAATTTCTCTACGACGCACGCAACTCAAATAGTAATTGAAAAATGTTCCAGAATCAGAATGCTTAGTGACAAAAACTGTAGACAGAAATGGGTTAATATTTGCGAAGGCCCTGAAAATGTGCGTAGACTTATGTAGACATTTAAATTACAAAATTTTAACGAAAGTGTTCGGTAATTGGAACTGGGACATAGTAAGGTACATATATAATCATTAAATGAAGATTAATCACTCGACTGCATGTTTACTGAATGATATTCAGCAGTTATAACTTAGTTTGTCATTGTGTCAGTTTGGAAGCAGGCAATACTGTAATGTCGACTCCGAATAGAACCAGCACCATTATTAATACTTGTAATGAAGCATCAAGCTTCAAGGATCTGTGTTGTCGAGTGGTTAGTTTGTTACAAACATGATATGACTTTGTCAATTCAGAGTAGATGACTTTTTGTCAGAACTTTGCCTTTTCTAATCATCTTCTTCAACCACGAAAACAGCAATAAAATCACTGAATCTAGAAAGCATTTTAACTGTGACAAATGCAAAGTTATAAACTGGTTTTGATCAACTTACTTCGCTCCCCTGGACCCAATTTTATGAAAATTTCAATGGCCCGTTGAACTGAACTGGGCCGTTGAGCTCAATGGAGCCGTTAATAAGAGAATTTTATAAAAAAATTAACGGCCCGTTGAACTACGTCCGATTGCTATTGCGACTCCCAGGCGACTGCTATGTAGTATTTTGTTATAAAGTCTTTGATTTTCACCGACAATTCAGTCTAAAATGTGCACTGAAAATTGCAACAGAGCCGTTGAGATAAAACTTGATTTTATAAAGCCTCCGCTAGAAATTTTCAACGGCTTCGAGCAGAACGGGCCGTTGAAATCTTTATAAAATTTAGCCCATATGAAACTGCTTATTCAACATATCACACACATCTTGTATAATCTCTGCTTTGTAATTTTGGCCTGCATGAAATAAATGGTTAGGTAACTACAAATAACAAGATTTACGATAATAAGATAATATATAATATTAAGTCGCACAAAGCTACATGAAAAATTGATCAATAGATTTAGAATACATAGCTTGAGAATGTAATTACTCAGGAATAACTAAGCTCATTAAACCCTAAAGACGAGTTCATTAGATTTGTTATCATTGTTTCCTCAATAGTGGGTTAATTATAAATAATCCCAATACATTGAATTAGATATCTGAATTTTGTAAAAATGTGAACTGCATTTGAGAATAAAAAAAGCTCGAGAATAAGGTTGCAAACGGCCGTTTTTATCAGATACTTGTATTTCAGGATTCTGACGAGTGGAGTTACGTGGCTCTTGTGATTGACCGTATTTTCCTGATCGTGTTCACCGTAATGAACGTCATTGGATCAGCCGTGATCGTTCTACAAGCTCCATCGCTGTGGGACGGCTTGCAACCCCTGGAAACCGGTGAACCAACCAAACCGTTGGGATCAGATACACTCAGTGATATTTTTCGAGCAGCGCTCATCAAGGAATATGGAAATGCTAGTCTCAATTTTGACATTTAACTTAATACCGGATGGTGATAGAATAAAACTGCGGATATTTGAAAAGGAACGGTCATCAGCCACAGACATAAATATTTAAATGCATAAAAATGTCACAATTTTTGACATCTGTTGAACTGTTGAAACAACAGTACATTTTATATGTCATCCAATGAAAAATAAAGTATTGCAAACGATAATACAAAAGTAGTACATATTGGAAGATTATGATACTGAATTGGCCAGCTCGGTAGTTCGGTAGATGCTTTGAACATTAGTTGCTAAAAACTATCAGTATATACCCATACCAAAACTGCCCCGGTCGAAAGACTAAAAACTAGCTAGCTCTCAATCCTAATTTGGCCATGTAGCAACTATAAGCCAAAGCCAAAGCCATCAGTCAGTCAGATAATCACATAATGGGGGGTATTATTCAAAACGTAGCCTCTGCTTAACGTATAACCAAGCATGCGTGAATGTTATAATTTTCAGAACTTTTCATATACTATTTATGAAATGCCCTGGGTATTTCTGAAAGTTTGATTTTGCACTCCTAATTATTGTTACGGAAGTGTGTTTGATAGAAATGGATAAAATACGTACTTTTCACGTTTTCTTTTGAAGGAGGACACACATTTGAATGGACAAAAGACAAAAAAAGGGAGTGAACCGGCCTTTGGTGTTATATTTGCGTTTAAGAACATCAACTGACACTTTGTGACAATGGTTAATGATTATTTTAATTCTGTCTTTTTTTGCGTATACATGCACACAACATACATACATGCATACACTTACATAAATTGAGGAAAACCTACCTAATCATTAATTCTGGATTAATTCCTTCATGACCGAAATTCTAAATAAGCAAGCATAAAAGATAACAAATTTAGTAGACTCTGAGCTCAATATGGTTTGCCAAGTGTTCTTTTTGAAAAGATGTTTACCCGTAGAATGCGTAAATTTGATATAAATTGTGTATCTGTTATCTACTAATTTGTAACCTAGGTTTGGAGCTCTTCTTTTTAATACATCTGGTAAAACTGTTAAGCACAAGTTTTATAGAACTCAAATTATTCATCAGTAATAACACTCAACACGTGATCATTAACGTAGAGTGTGTGTGTTGAACTATTTCTACTTCCTGTGAAAACTAGCCGTTTTTAGCTCCGTTACTAGCTCATATTGCTCATATTCATATCTCAACTAAAGTTTGACTACAAACTGCTGGACCCTGAGACGAATAGAAATACGCGATTTTACTACAAAAAGAACTAGCCAGGTGGCTACAACGGGTTGCCGACAGTGGGTAAAGGACCCTCTATTCTAAGCAAAAAACCCTATATTCTAAGCAAAGGACCCTCTGTTCGTGTTCAGGAGTTCAAACTACCCCTAGAAACATCAAAATCTCAATTTCGAAAACTTGACCCCTTTGGCCCCTGGGGCATGGTACCCTGGGGAGGGGGGCTTGGCGGGGTCCACGACGGTTCTAGGCAAAAATGAACTCCGGATTCGTGTTTAAGGGGCCAAATTACCCCCAGAACCATCAAAATCTCCATTTCGAAAAATTAACCCCTAGGACCCCTGGACCCCCTAAGGGGGGGTACCCTGAGGGGATCATAGGGGGTCCACGGAGGTCCTAGACACAAGTGGACCTTAGATTCGTGTTCAGGGGCCCAAATTACCCCCAGAAACATCAAAATCTCAATTTCCAAAATTTGACCCCTAGGACCCCTAGGGGGCCGCATGGGGGTCCAAAGGGGTCCTAGGCAAAAATGAACCTCGGATTCGTGTTCAGGGGCCCAAATTACCACTAGAAACGAACCTTTCCCTTAGGAACACAACTTTCAGATTTTTCAGATTTTCAGATTTTTGAGGGTCACGGGGTCACCAAACGGGGGGCACAATCACTCAAAAAGGGGACCCTTCCACCAAAGTTTGGTTCACATCCATACAATATTTCATACAAAAAAGTGGCAACATAAACAGTAGAAACCAAAAATAATATTAATAATAATAATAATAACAGACATTTCAAATACAAAAGGGTTGCCTTTGCTTCGCAACTGGTCGGCAACCCAACAAGTTGCAAGCATCAAGAGTACAACGAGTAGTCCACGTGTTTTCTCTCATTGTTCAGCAATTTTTACGCGGCGGCCTCAGCCGCCGCGTATATACTATAATGCAAAACGTCGATTACCACGTATCTGTTTTGTCAGTGTTAAATTACACTATACAATTAGGTAGGTCAGAAAAATATACTAAATGTGTGGGTGTGTGTGTGCGATCATGCTGTGTGGTAATGTAGGCTACGACGTTTGTCCATAGTAAATACATTATACTAATATGTAAACGCCTAATAGTGAATCTTTATGCATTAAACTGTGCTGCAACAACAGCAACGTGTAATGTGTATGCGACTGTATATAATACACGGCTAGCGTTGTTTATTGTAGACTGACAATCCCGTGATAGAACATTGTGCAACAGTGTTGTAACGAAACCTGTTGCATCAATGTTTCATCGACTGTTTATCAGCACGTCAGAACGTCAGAACCATGATGGAATGGACTTTAGCAGCATGAATAACGTCAGCAATCAGCATTCAGCAACCGTGGAATGTAGCGGTTGACAATGTCGTTGCGGTATTCATGCAATTATCTATGACTTACTCATACTTTACATGTAATACGCGGGTTGGTTGCAGTTGACACGATCCTAGATCTAGTGTAGAACTTTCAGTACATACTACATACATAGAACAATGTTCAGCACCTTTATACTACTACTACAGTTGGTCAAACCTCACACGACACTACGTCTGTGGCTGAGCGACATTGCGGCCGACCTTGACACGCAATATTCGGCATACTTGTAGGTATGCACCTAACTTTGCACCGCAGATTGGCCGGACGAAATTGCAATGTGCAAATGAAGGTCACACAAGTAGACTGACTAAAGGTTTAAGGTTAATCTTGAAATTTAAAATATTGATTTTAAAAAATTTTCATGCCGCGTTTTATATTCGAAGAATATCCTCCGCAGTGCATGTGCAAGCATGCATATTGCAACGAGAATGAAGTGTCTCTCAAAATTAATCTAATCCTACTCGCAAAACGTGCTTGTTAGTCAGAAATTAGAACGACATTTCGTATCGCGCTTGAAAAAATGATTGCTTACTTTGACTACATCGTTCATAAATTCAAGAAATGCCGCCGTAATTGTGTTCAATCTACATGTATGCAATCATACGTGATTATGACCCGTATTCACATACTAACACTAACGCTTAAACTTAATGTTTACACTTAGTGTTAGCGCTTATAAGCGCTAAGTGTTATTCACATACTTGAACTTCTAACATACTAAACATACATACTTCAGCGCTAACACTTACCAAACGCTTAGCGTTAGTATGTACATATGTGAATAACACTTAGTATGTGAATTCGGGCCTATGTCAACACTATGTATAGTCAGAAAGGGTAGTAGTGCCATCGCACCTCAGGAAAAAGTCGGTTAAAAAAGTGCTTTCACCACTGCAGCATTATTTGTTCACAAAGTTATAGCTTTCATAAAATTCAATTTAGTCTTTCTGTGCCATGTCAGTTGTCGTGGTCTAGTAGTAAGTCATCGGAAAATTTCTCAAAAAATGTCATTCCAAGACAAAAATGTCAAAATGAAGTCATATTTTCCTAGGCTAAATTGGCCGAGAAGTTTTAATATGCAAGTGCGACGTTGCAAGTGTTCCGCGTTCTTGAGTGTTTGTCTTTTTTTCTTCTTTTAGTTTTCTTCATTCTTCTGTTTTCTTTTTTCTATTTTAAAGCATAATCTGCTTATCATCATCAAGCTTCAAGAGCATAATCTAATTTGCTTATTTCATTTATATTTTGAATTAATAAAATATCTATATTTAGAATTTATAACTGTAAAAGTTGCGGTTAATTACTCTACGGGTCTATTCATACTTACAAATCTAATCTTATACACTATTACTGGAGTGATTATTTAATAGTTTTGCCGGCTGAACGAGCATATGGCTGTAAATATGAATCAACCCTAACGGTGGAATGCATGAAGACAGTCTAACGTTAAAACCAGACTGAGGCGTTCTTTTCAGTAATTAAGAACATATTTAACGGGAATATCTACACGTATTACATAACTATACGTATTACATAGGTCAGATTGTTGCCCTCAGATTGCGTTTAACATGACTAATTAAAGACTGCTTTTTGTCATTCCACCGTTAGTGCCCTATGTAACAGTGTAAAACGCATCCATATAACAACGTGAACTCACACTTTTGGATAGAACGACAGTTTTTAATTTATAAAAAACGTTTGAAATAAATTTTATTAGTAAAAAGTATAAACGGGATTCTCACTAAAAGCCAACAGTTGCCAGCCACATAGGTATTATATTGGTCTACTCAGTCGTTTTCACTGCAAATTATATATCCCTTTATGAATAGACCTTACGTTCGAGCCGCGAAATTTCAAAACTGAGACTCGCCGAAGAAATCCTTAAAACGGGGGGCTTCCATGCAAAACTTTTCATAATAAAAACTTCAAGTAAAACACCTTATATTTCATAGATTTTTGGTGAATTTGGATACATCAAGTATATATTAAGTATTAAGCTTTTTCGTGTTGAGCTCAAAATTTTTGAGCAAAGGACCTTTTCTAAAACATTGGAGCAGCCCTTAGGTTTGCCGCAAAAGTTTACCCTGCACCGACAAAGGTCATATATGTTAACAAAGCGATAAATTTGCAAATTTCAAAGCGCCATTTGTTCTTGCAGCGTGAAGTCGCGAAAATTCGCATGGCAAAATGCTGTTTAGACACTACCTGTTGAGTCCATTGATTTATTTGCTTATAAAAGAAGGTTAGTTTATTATTTGCTGTCTCCACTTGTGATTGGTTTGAAATTTATTGACCTGAATGGAAAGAAATGAAAAACTGTCATGTTTATGTAGTAGCAACTATTTTTTCTCAAAACACGTAAACGAAAAAACAGTAATAAACAGAAGCTATAAAGTTTACAGAACATATACATAGGTTAGTAAATTGAGTCTATGCAAGAGTACATTAATGGGAAGAGAATGACACTCTTCCTATTGGCCATCTTGGCAGCGCGGTAGATGCGTTGCACATTAGGCCAAATGAGTACACCTACCCAAATGGGTACCTGGTACTCAAATGGGTGCCCCAGCGTATCTGATTGGCTGATAGGGTATCCATTTGGGTATACATACCTTACCTACCCGTTTGAATAGGTATTCGTTTGGGTAGGAGTACTCATTTGGGTCCACTGCAGGGCCCAATCAGATACGCTGGGTACCTATTTTAGTACCTGCAGGACCCGTTCGGGTACCAAGTACCTATTTGGGTAGGGGTACTCATTTGGATCCCTTTTTGGGCGTTATTGTGCAACGCATCTACCGCGCTGACAAACTGACCAATGGGAAGAGTGTCATACTCTCAACATTATGTACTCATGTACTCTTGGTCTATATTATTAAGAAACCGATGTAGGGGCGGACGCGGCCACGCGGGTTTTCGGTACAGAAGTTAAGTATACTATTATAAGACAAAACAGTAAACAGTTCACCTATTATAATCATGGTCAAATCCCAGTTATCCCATAACAAAAAGCATTTTAACAGTAGTGTCTCAGAATTAAATGAGCCTGTTGCTAGCAGTGCATCATCAAATAAATAAAATATATCTGCTTTAAACGGTAATAATGAAGTTGTTTCTTGAATCCTTATAAAAATTTATGGCATTTTTTAAGGTGCCCTCGCCAATCGATACGCTGATCAGCTCTATGAAGATTTGCTATATTTCTACATGAAGGATGTGAGACCAGTTGAGTCGGAAACAGAACAGGTGGTGGTCAAGTTCGGTGCGTCCTTGATCCGCCTAATCGATTTGGTTAGTCAAAACCTCTCCTTCATTACTTAGCACAAGAGTACATAATATGAAGAGTATGACACTGGCTGAATAGCTGGCCCGAGTAGCGATGATAACCGACCACCACTATCTCTGAAACCAGACGAGTGGGACCATAGTACTCCAGACATTCCTATGTAGTTAGGCAGGAGTACCCAGAGCCTCTCCCGTGGCCAATTAAGGCTGGCCCTATCCAAGTCTTTTGTATTTTTTGCATAAAATTTAATGAAATTGTAATTTTATTAATGGCTCAACGATCAGATATTTTGTTGAAAAGATTTTGTGCAGCTCTTTTAGCTATTGTTTGATGAAAATAGAGATGTTTCTGGAGCCTAATGTAGAAAAGTTTTAATGAAAAGGTGAAACGGTGACAACATTAAGTTACTATTGGATTTTTTAGGATGAAAAAAGTCAAGTGCTCACTGCGAATTTATGGCTGGACATGGTAAGCTGTTTTTTGCTACTTTGATTTTTTTAAGCTATGATAATCAAAATTACGTCATAAAGTTGGAGTATTACGAAAATCTAGGTGGTATGTTCACCAAGGTGCTTCCAATTTAGAAAATCAAATTCGTAAATTAACAAATCTAGTTTAACAGCGATGGGTTTGACTCTGACATACAAAAATAAGAATCAACCCATTCATTGAGCGGCTTACTTTTACTACTATTTACTACTACTACATTTTTATTATTGCACAGCTAACACAAAATATGTATCAGCAGAGTAGAGTAGCATAAAATGAAGCGTTCAAAATAGGTTACAGATTACTAAGTAATTCAGTTTCTAAAGCTTTAAGTTTCATAAAGCTTTAGTTGGGTAGTGTGGATTCAACATGTTCTCGCCATATTTGGCTGCTCCAGTGAATAGTATCTGAGCATCGCAGTTTCCTCATCAAATTAGCATATCTTTTAGATACTCCAAGGCTGGAAAGAGTATAGTTATTAAATACTATGTTATTACTATGTACTACTACTACTACTACTACTACTACTACATTTACGACTACTCATAGCTACTGAATTTTAACTGATTTGGTTTGGTCTACGGCAAAAAAGTTAAACTTTAACTGTAACTAAATTAAAAATGTTAGGGGGCATACTTTAACTTTAACTTTAACTGCAAAAAAAGAAGGTCTTACTTTAAC
>JASANF010009680.1:0-73989 GCA_030248245.1 Trissonchulus sp. WLG1_4
TAATATACCTTTTTAATATAAAGAAATATAGAGAATGATTTTGAATGTTTAAAACGGTTAAGAATATTGCATTTTGGCTTGTAAGTCTTAAACTTGGCTTATAAAAAACTTAGCTTAGTTCATATAAAGGGTAAATATCTGTGGAAAAATAAGTTTCCTCAAGATGTATTCCTGGAAAATCATTGGTTATTCTAACATATTTTCACTTGTTGTTGCTGAAAGCGATCAACACTTTACCACTAAAGGAGCTGCTTTTGAAAGTGCTGCTTCAGCACCTTTTAATTCGCTTGATGGACTTAGTCATGTAATTGAAATATCTCGATGGCATGGGGCAGAAGAAATTGAGAAGTACGAAATTGTAAAAACTATAGAAGCATCAGATTCTGGTTACTCCTCAGAAGGATCAGATGTACCCTATTGATAATTGTGACATTATTTTGTGTGCGTACTATGTAATTGAAGTTTTTTATTGTATGTTTATGTTTGTATTTTGTGTTGTTACTGTATTTTAATTAAAAAATTTTTATAAAATAAAAAAGAAAGCAATAATGCACCTACATTAATCAATTGTATTTCACTTAGTTGTTAAGGTTTCATACATTTAAGTCGGTTGATATTTTAAAAAAGTATGAGTCATACTGTTTAACTAGTTTTAATTTGTTAAGGGCTAAAATCATGAGTCATTGTCTGTCACGCCTACGCAACCAGTTATCGACTGAATTTTCCCGCCTAAATTTGAAAATACCTAACTAACGAAATCCAGTTTAAGCCAGTTATGACAATGTTTCCCGCCAAAATTTGAAAATACTTAGCTAAAGAAAACCAGTTTTAACCAGTTATGTAAATTTTCCCGCCAAAATTTAAAATTACTTAGCATTGAAACTGGTTATGACTGGTTAATACATTCAATTCACATATAAACAGCTTCAAGACACTAACCATTCAGTCGTGTAGTGAGCATAGGTAGCGCAAAGTGTCAACATCAAAGTGGAAATTAAGCTTCTATAAACAATCAAAATTTGCCAACATCAAACTGAAAGTTACGGTACACCTAGGATTAGTCAAAACAAATAAAGATTAAGTACACTCCACCGCTAACAAAAGAAGTTAAATCCAACCCCAACATAAAAAGAGTTAAGTACTTTCATGCCCAACATTAAAGGGATTAAGTAATTCCAACCCCAAGATAAAGGGTTTACGCGAAATCCAACCACAACATAAAAAGGCTTAGGTATTTCAAACACCAACATAAAAGGGATTAAGTAATTCCAACCACAACATAAAAGGGATTAAGTACTTTCATGCCCAACATAAAAAGTACAATCCATCCCCAACATAAAAAGGATTAAGCAAATCCATCCCCAACATAAAAGGGACTAAGTAATTTCATCCCCAACATAAAAGGGACTAAGTAATTTCATCCCCAACATACATCGGATTAAGTATATACACTCCATCCCCAACATACGGGGATTAAGGATGAACACGGATTAAGGATGAACACAGATTAAGGATAAACACGGATTAAGGATAAACATATACTCCATCCCCAACATACGGGGATTAAGGATGAACACGGATTAAGGATGAACACAGATTAAGGATAAACACGGATTAAGGATAAACATATACTCCATCCCCAACATAAAAGGGATTAAGTAATTCCAACCCCAACATAAAAGGGATTAAGTACTTTCATGCCCAACATAAGAAGTACAATCCATCCCCAACATAAAAAGGATTAAGCAAATCCATCCCCAACATAAAAGGGACTAAGTAATTTCATCCCCAACATAAAAGGGATTAAGTACTTTCATGCCCAACATAAGAAGTACAATCCATCCCCAACATAAAAAGGATTAAGCAAATCCATCCCCAACATAAAAGGGACTAAGTAATTTCATCCCCAACATACATCGGATTAAGTATATACACTCCATCCCCAACATACGGGGATTAAGGATGAACACGGATTAAGGATGAACACAGATTAAGGATAAACACGGATTAAGGATAAACATATACTCCATCCCCAACATAAAAGGGATTAAGTACTTTCATGCCCAACATAAAAGGGATTAAGTAATTCCAACCGCAACATAAAAGGGATTAAGTACTTTCATGCCCAACATAAGAAGTACAATCCATCCCCAACATAAAAAGGATTAAGCAAATCCATCCCCAACATAAAAGGGACTAAGTAATTTCATCCCCAACATACATCGGATTAAGTATATACACTCCATCCCCAACATACGGGGATTAAGGATGAACACGGATTAAGGATGAACACAGATTAAGGATAAACACGGATTAAGGATAAACACGGATTAGGGATAAACCCGGATTAAGGATAAACCCGGATTAACCCATCCCCAAAAAAACCGGCCCTGAAATGGGTACGCTATACTACTAGCATTTCACTAGTTTCTCAGTGAACGTACAATTTCAAAGCAAAAAGTTCTCATTTTGCAGCCTATGAGCAAAACTGCTTTGGCGACACTACCACCTTGTTAAGGGTCGATTCATACTTACAGCCGTATGTCCGTTCAGTCGACAAAATGACGTCACAGGCGCTGGCTGATCCACTGCACTAGGCTGCTAGTCACCAGTTAAGTCATTCTGCAGGCTGAACGGACATACGGTCATTCTGCAGGCTGAACGGACATACGGCAGTATAAGTATGAATCGAGCGTGAGGTAATGGTCGCGGTCTTTTGGTTTAAAGCGAGCTGTAGTCTGGTATTATTCTGTTGGCGATGACGCCCAACTCTCAATATTAGTGCTAAACTATACCTAAAGCGACGCTTAAAGCCCGGTTCATACTCGTCCTTGCCCTTTTCCTTTATGACTATCGTGTAATCCTTGACGGATTCCAAGAAACGTTGCTAGACCAAATAAACTAAAGTTTCGTCTGAATAAGCTTGGGGTCAGTTGCAGATCGAATGCCAAAAAATTAGCCGAAACGCTTGTATCAGTTCTTCACAGCAGCGGACCAAAATTTGTTGCTGCTCTTGTTTTCTTAAGGACATGTTGAACCGGCCTCAAGGAAGGATTCAATTCATACCTACTTTAAGAGTCCCCTTAACTTCATCACACCACAAACGCATTTTTGTTCCTTCTAGAGAAGGAACTATTGTTTTGAAATCGACTCTGCGCAGTGTTATTATGGCAGCCACATGGTGATAGGCGCATATGATTAACACGTAAAGTCAGTATGGGAACCGACTGCTCTTTTTTTGAAGGGTTCAATTTCTAATGACGTAATGCTCAATAACACTTTTGCCTACGTATTGAGTTGTCATTTTGCTAAAATTTTGTGATTTAAAAACTTGTATTTTTAGTTTTTCAGACGAGATTACACACACATGCTAATTACGTGATTGTCTAGACGATGTCTGTTTTCATACTTTTTTCTACATAGTCATAACCAAACAATGATAGACATCGAAGGAGCGTAGTCGAGTGGTCAAAAGCGCTAGTCCGAAAGTTGTTGTTATACAAAAAAAAAATAGACAAGAAAAATGCCCTGCGGGACGCTAGTAGCATAATAGGCCAATTTGCAATATCCATTTATATCATCCATTGTATAAGAACCGAAACTGAAGCTAAAAAATGACCTGTTAAAAGTCTGCAAACTAGAGCATTTTGACTGAGCAATAGGCCGACTGCTGCGCCCTATTATTGCGGGCACCACGGTTGTATAACTGGGCCTCTTGGGCTTAGTCTGGGCATACACAGAATGGTGTTAAAAATTTCGGCCTTTCCGGCAAATTTTGAGGACCCTGCGCCCTTATTGATCAAAATTCGTAATTTTTGAGAAATTTTCGTCGAGTGCCATTTTTGTCCAATTTCGCTCAAATTGATTTGAGGATGGATCCCCCGCAAATCTTGGAAGTGTTTTGATTTCTGGGGGGGGGCACCTTTGGTGAGCTGGTGGTGTGCCGAAACGAGGGGGTGTATCCCCCCCTGAAATCGAGACACCACCGATTTTGTGTTGGTGGTGTGCTGAAACGATGGTACCATTCTCAAATCAGGACACATTCCTGACCCCCATTCGAGGGTGGAGGGTAAAAACCAAGGCGAAAATTAAATCTCCCCTTGAAAGCAAGTCGTAAAACAGTTATTTCGGTCGGAGCATTGTTCCGGCCGATCAGCTAGAATAAGGAAGAGTGCATAGTTTTTCTTATTACGTACTCTTGGCAATACACAATAATTCAGACAGTACAGGACCATATATACTATGCTTATTAAGTTTATGCTACCTACACTGTACTTCTGTCGATTGATGGCTCCTCTTGAGCAAGAAAGACCTAATATCACTAACCGATTTTGCCCGCAATAATAGGGCGCAGCAGTCGGCCTATTGCTCAGTCAAAATGCTCTAGTTTGCAGACTTTTAACAGGTCATTTTTTAGCTTCAGTTTCAGTTCTTATACAATGGATGATATAAATGGATATTGCAAATTGGCCTATTATGCTACTAGCGTCCCGCAGGGCATTTTTCTTGTCTAGTTTTCATAATTTTTCGGCTTCAGAAATTAAAAGTAGGTATACAATGAAAAGTGAACAGGCAGTAAAATTTTTTGATTTGAAAAGAATTATCCGTGGAATGCGTAAAAACAGTCAACACGGCCAGACTGGCTTCTTGAGTAAACGGCTGATCTCAACTCTGAACTGAAGCCAAAGATGTGTGACTCCGGGATACAGCTTTCGCTTGGAGAGATCGGTGGCTGCAAGGCCACACGGAGACACAATTTACTCAGCAAGGTCCTATTTCTTTACCGGATTAAACGGACTGGACTAATTTTAGTCCGAGATTTAGAAGTGGCAAATCGGGTTAAATGGGGTATACATGTAAAAATATTTAGCGGCTTAATTTTAGTCTCACCCCATTCCAAAACTGTCAGTGTGCTGGACTATACGGATTTAACATGCACGCTTGTCATCATTAGCGTGCATAGTTAATCCGTTTATCCTACAAAAAAGCAGCACTAAAAGTTAAGTCCCTTTAATTCGGTTGTTTTGAAAGCATTTTTAAGCTTAATTTTTAAACGTTTTAGTCCTATTGAATGTTTTTTAAGATTACAAAATTTTAAATTTGAAATTTTAAACTAAGATTTCTTCAACAGCGAAAATTGCAACTCAAGGCGCAGCCCCTCCCGCCCCACCGGCCGCGGCTCAATATGCAGCCCCCCTGGCTGCAGCTCAAGGCAAACCCCCCCTCCGGGCGCAGCTCAAAGTGCACCTTCCCTACGGCGTAGCTGAAGGTGCAACCCCCACAAGTGCAGGTCAAGGTGCAGTATCTCCCGCGCAGCTCAAGGTGCAGCCCCCCACAGCGGCTCAAAGGGCAGTTTTCCCTCAGGCGCAGCTCAAGGTACACAGCCCCCCGAGTGCTCTTGCTTTTTTACATTCTACAAAAAGTTCTAGGAAGAGCACGACACTCTCCTTATTACGCCATAATCAGGGAATGGTGAATTGCAATGAAAACAAATTTGAATCCAGCTAGATTTTTTTAGTAATACTAGCTTCAAATTGCTCATTTTTGAGCTCACGGACTGAACAATTTAGTATTCAGTAGTTTTATAAGTTTTTCATGCCCAGATAATCATGGGAGATACCACATACATGAACTACACATACATACATACATACACATACTGTACCATACATATCTGGGGCTATGCAACTTGGCTAGTTTATTCTAGTGACATGACCTTTGAACATTTTTAAGGAGAAATTTAGTGCCCGCTTCCCACTGCAAGTTTAAGGTTTAAGTTGTAAGGTTTAAGGTTTAACGTAGAACATGACTTGGGCATATTGCACATTCCCACTGTATTGGTATTTGGTGTAAGGTTTAAAGTTTAAGGTTTAAGGTTGAACGATGTTAAAAATGTTTAACGAAGAAAAAATGAAAACGACTATGTTTAGTTTCCCATTCATTTCTCTATTTAATGATGGTTTCGCGATCTCTGTACGTCGCACCAAGAGTACACAATAGGGAAGAGTATGTCACTCTTCCCTATCCTTACTAATCGGCCCGGACGATGCTCCGGCCGAAATAGCGCTTTTACGCCTTGACTTCAGGGGGGTACCCCCCCTCGAATCATGACATGTCTTGATTTCAGGGGGGGAGTACCCCCCCTCGTTTCAGCACACCACCAGCTCACCATGCTGGCAACGTGCTGAAACCAGGGGGGGTACCCCCCCCCCCTGAAATCAAGACACCACCAGCTCACGCTCACCATACTGGTAACGTGCAGAAACGAGGTGGGATTCCCCCCCCCCTGAAATCAAGACAACACCGATTTCGAGCTGGCAGTGTGCTGAAACGAGGGGGTACCCCCTTGAAATCAAGACACTTCCGGGATTTGAGGGGGGTCCCCCCCTGAAATCAAGGCATAAAAGAGCTGTTTCTGCCGGAGCATTGTCCGGGTCGATTAGCTAGGATAGGGAAGAGTGTCATACTCTTTCCTATTATGTACTCTTGGCCGCACGTAGCTCAAGCAATGGCCAAAAAACTAGATGGTGCCAGATCGAGGTTGCCTAGAGTGAGGTACACTGGGCATTAAATGGTTAAAATACCTCACGTGCGGAGTGTGTTTTGCACTTCCGCCTCCATCAAATCGTATCTGTCACCTACATTTTACCGTGTCATTTCCGTTATTCCCTCACCCGTCCAAAATTTGGAATGTACAGAGTTGATTTGAATATTTTTAACCACTGGAGTCCTCTTGACCGCAGGACTTCAAAATTGCTTTTAAAGTTTTAAAAAATTTTACATTTTTTAAACAAATCTTATAATTTTTTAAATCTTATACAAAATGCGGATTTTTTTCATTTTCTGAGCTGAGGAAAGGGTACAAGAATTTGTGCGTCTTGGATCCCTAAAATTTTAAAAATTTTCAAAATTTTGAAATTTCAAATATCTTTAAAAATTTTTAAAAATTTTTCAAAATTAGCTTTTTTGAAGTCCTGAGGTCAATCATAAAAAATCAACAAAAATGTGGGAAATATCAAAATTTATGAAACTAAAACAAATTATCTGACTGTGATTGACAATATTGGTAAAATTCAGTCAATGTACAAAAAATTTAACTAAAAGTAAAATTCAATTTGCTCAAACAGTCGTTTCTAGTTTCTAAATCAGGTTACTGACTTGTGTCGAGTCGACACATTTTGGGTGAGCGGACGTGAAAAAGTTTAACCGTTTGACTACCACGATTGTTCTGGTTTGGTCGTTTATAGGGATTTATAAATTCTGAGGGTGTTACAACTTTACTAGGATTAAAAAATATAAATTTTCAACGCAAAAAATGAGGAAAAAAACTAAAATTACGATAATAATAAAGTATGTATATTGTACGTCATGTGACTGCCACTATGTATATTATATATGAAAACATTGAAATTTGAAAGTTTATGAAGCAACAAACATACTAATTCAAATTACGTTCACCATAGTATCAAATTTAAAAAAATCAAAAATAACATGCGATTTCACAACTAAACAAGTAAATCTAACTTGCAAATTGTTGAGCATAATATACACACAGGTTTTATTGCTTCTAACAACTATACTGAGAAGTTGGTCAACTTGACCATTTTCACAAGATGAGTTAAAAAAGAGGTTTTTGCCAATTTTCTCAGCGAACCCCTAGCCGTTCAACACCAAAATAGGAGAAAAATTATGGCATGACAAACCACATCGATCGAGCCCAGGGTCACAGAAAACGGTTCAGTAGATGATCAGAAAAGTTGGCTGAAAAAAGTAAAAAGAGACGCGAAGTTTTTTGAAAACTTTCAAGAGTTATAATTTTGTTCAAACTCAACCAATAAACATAATTTTTGCAACAGTTATGTGTTTTCACAAATACTACCTGCGTATTAAGTAAGAAACTGTGGCGTGAACGTTAATTGGAGTTATTTGTCGATTTGTACACTAAAAAGTCGCATTCAGCTGATTTTATCCTATTATAGGTTTGGCGCTATCGCGCCAAACCTTTAGTGCATTCTATGCATGGAAATACACACAAGTAAAATGTAAAAGCGAAGTTGAAATATTATGGGTAAAATAGGCAGAATTTTCACTCCGCGAAGGAACCTTGCCCCCTTTTGGGGCCTGCTTGTTTTATTCCACTGAAGGCGGAAATATTGGAATCAGAACTTTCTATGAAAAGCGTGCAAGGCGCTTATATATATATATATATATATATATACGTACAGTACTGCATTGCTGTATGTTTTACACAGTGCTGGTCTATAGAAGTGAACGTGTTTCAACCGTGGGGGGCATGAACGCCAACAAACATGTAATTTCATCACAAACAAGCTAAATGGCAACAGCCAGCAAAAATTAAAACGATATACAAACCTAAGTTTCACCCCCCCCCCCCCACATGTGGCGTTTCGCCACAGCCAATCAGCGTCTCGTACCTATATTGAAAGCGTCTCATACCTATATTGAATAATAATGACATGTTAAAATCTGTAATAGCTATAAGAACATTAAATTCACTGACGGTTTCTGTTAAGGGTCGATTCATACTTCAATAGGGCATACGGACAAACGGACATAGGGCACCCGGACAAAGCGCGTTTCGTCCGTTTTTTCAATTCATACTTTTTAGGGCAAACGGACATTGGGACATCCGGACATACGGATGTACGGGCATACGGACAAAGGTGCAATTCATACTTTTGAGCCGTTTCTATGTCCCTTTGTCATTGATACTGCGGCAACAATTTGGGAGAGTTGAACTGAATTTAACTTTGCCGGACATACGGACAAAGTGAAATTGTGCCGTTCAGTGCGGATGAACGGACATACGGCTGAAGGGCAAACAGGCATACGCCTTAACGGACGAAAGTATGAATCAAACGGCCGTTCTGCCGTTCACTTTTTCCGGATGTCCGTTTGTCCGTTTGCCCGTATGTCCCAACGTCCGTACAGAAGTATGAATCGACCCTTATATACATACAGAATCATAGAACGTGTTAACACCAAATAATTTTAACGCCAACTGCGCTAATCGTCATTGGTGCAGCGCACTTAAACCGATTTAAGGATTTTAAGCCTGAGCTAAATCGGTTTAAGCTAATCGTCAGTTAATCTGATTTGGTGAAGTCCACCCTTTGTTTTAATTTGAAGCAAAAATATGAAAATTTTATGGCACTTTTGCACTGTGCACTGCACTCACTGTGCTTAACCCTTTCGCCTCCCGACCCAAAGAATTCTAAGGGAAATCCAGGACACACATAATAAGGGCAGGGAAACCAAAAAAAAAAGCTGCAATTGGAAGGGCCAGGGGGGAAACGACAGCCCACCATGTAATGCCGAACTTAAGATACACCTCCTACCTCCACCTAGACTCAGCCCCCTTTATAAGGGGGGGGCGCAACACGACACGCCACACCCACAGTAAGGGGGCGGCAACGAAGGGGCAAAAGGGTTAACCCCGCTGCCCCCAAAAGCCAGCCGCGCGGATTGTTGACATTGCGATGAAGTGGCGCAGTGGTCACGGTCAGCTATCTTCACATTAGTCGCAGCCCGTTTTATGACGGGCCGCCCGATCGGTTCCATGGTCACTGGAACCGACTGGACTAGAACCGGAACCGGAACCGGAACCGAAGGTGTTAGTAGAACCGGAACCGGAACCGATGCAATTTTGGAACCGATAGCAGTTTTCAATTCTCTGTGAAAACTCAATTTTTTGTTCGACAGTAACTGTAAGTGTATATTTATGATACGTCTCCAATTGACCAAATTAATTCAAGCCTAAAATTCAAAATTTTCTCAAAAGTTTTTTCTGGTGGCTGCCGAGTGCCGTCCCAGACCCCAGCAACTTTCTGCCATAGTGTGCCTTGCTTTCATCTGTACGAAAGCATATGTACCAGTTCCTTGTGTTACCATAGATTAGAGATACCAGTTACTTGTGTACCATAGATTTGCGTAATTTATTGTTTATTCCATAGTTTTAGTGTTTTGTTCTTTGTTGTAGTAAAAATACAATATTTAGTAAATTTACGGTTTGTAATGTCATAACTTTGTGACAGTTGCCGATTTCTCAGCTTTCGGACCCTCACCGGCCCGACAGCTATGTAGTTTTTAATGTTGTGAGCTGTTATTTTGATCATGCCCTTGGTAAAAAAAGATTTTTTAAACATTACTTTTTGAACGCATTGCTAATAGGTGTAGTTTATTGTGTTAAAATGGCAATTTTTAGTTTTAACACGTTTCACAAAATCTAGAAGTTAATTCTCGTGAAATTTTTTTGCTGCGCCATTATTGCCGCCACTAACGAAAATAAGACAAAAATTGCACCTCGGCAAGATATTTGTCTTCAATTTAAGCTACTTTGGTTGAGGCACTGCTGAGCTAAGTTGTTTTAAAAATTAATCAAATTTTGCAAAATTTCAATTTTAATACCGTCATAAACTTTGTCACACTGCTTCCAGAAGTTTCAAACTTTGCAAAAAGGCATGCCTGGTGTCTATCTTGGTAGCACTTTGGCAAAAAACTTTGTATCAGCAAGAAATTAAAATTATAGCATTTTGATTTATTGGAAGGTACTCAGAGCGCCCCCTTAAGCTATATTTCTCGTTGTGGCTATTGTGGCAAATTTTAGATTTCAAAGTCTTGACTGATGAATTTTGGCTATAGCTGGCCAACGGCTATTTTTGAAATCAGGTAGACATAGTCGCCACCACCAATAAAACCGTACATACGCCACCGTGAATAAAATGGCCTGATATAGCTGCTACTGTGTTTTGGCAACATTTAAAAAAGGTTTGCTTTGGTTCAAACCGTTTCAGCCGAAATCCACCCTGAAATTTCATCACGGTCAAAATTTACATAAGGGTCCCCCCTTTGGTTTTTATTACGCGACCGAAAAATTTCCGATGTCTCCAGTTGACCAATTTGGTCTAAAATATAAAAAACTCGAAAATTTTCCCTGCGGGTTATCGCCTTAGACCCAGACTCCCAACAGTTAATTTTATCAAAACTAAATTTGCTTAAAACAATTTTTCTTCTTGGCGCTGACGTCTAACATTGTGATTTCAATCGCGCAAAGCCGACCTAGAGACTTAAAGCTGTGCACGGCTGACTCGCCAAACGGCAAACCGTCACCATTTCTTAGATGCTGACTTGGTTTGAGTTGGAAGTGAAACAAGTTTGAGAGTTTGATGCATATTATTTGCAGTACCCAGATGAACGTCCAAAATTATGAGCAGCATATTGAAAAGAGGAAATAATGTATTTTGTGACAATACTTAACAAAATGGGTAATGGAACCGGAACCGATTTGGAACCGGAACCGGAACCGATTTTGCCGACTGGAACCGGAACCGGAACCGATTTTGCCGACTGGAACCGGAACCGGAACCGATTTTGCCGACTGGAACCGGAACCGGAACCGATGTGAAAATTCGGACCCGATCCGAACACTCGTCTGTTGGGTTGTTTTTAGCGATCGGCCGCTCCGCCAAGGGTCGGCCCCGGGCCGGCCCGGGGCCGCAGCCATTTTCACCGGGCCGGCCCCGGGCCCGGCATCGGCCCGCGGCCCGCCACCGGCCCCGGGCCGCGTGGCAGCGGGCCGACCCCGGGCCGTTGCAGTCGGCCCGGAGCCGGCCCGGTCGGCCCGGTCGGCCCGGTCGGCCCGGTCAGCCCCAGCCGGCCCGCTGTTTGCCGGGAATCGGCCCGGGTCCGGCACGGTCGGCCCGGTGGGCCCTGGTTCGCTTGATCAGTAATAAAGACTGCTAAAGTCCAAGGACGACTGTAGCTCACTAATAATTTATATACAACTGTAACGTTTTGCATTACAAACACAAAGCTGCCCCTTAAAGTAGCAGTGTTATTCCCCAGCTGTTGCTTTGATAAGATAGCTCTCGGACCTTACACTCTACATAGCTGTAGAATAAATTAATGAATAGCAGACGCTGAACGGAAAGCTAAAATACTGAAACTTTTATCAGTTTTGATGTAGGTGGAGTGCACCCCACCAAATAAATCAATAAACTGTCTCAGCTTAGGCGTTTACAAAAACCTTCAACTGCACTAATCCTCACATTGTTGCAGCGCACTTGAGTCAAATTATAAACTTAAGCCTGAGATACATAAGTATAGTCCACCCGCCGTTGGTCTTGCTCACAGCACTTGCTTTTAAATACATTCATATTAAACTGAAGACAAAGCTCGCTAGTTGCCGTGAAGACCAGTTGCTCTACGGGGGTTTGTTTGCGACGTCCATTCTATATGTATAATTTCATTTGATTGGTTCGAGGCTGAAGCTCTACCCCGCGGCCCGGTCGGCCCGATCGGCCCGGTTGGCCCGGTCGGCCCGATCGGCCCGGTCGGCCCGGTCGGCCCGTCGGCCCGGGGCCGGCCCGCTGCCACGCGGCCCCGGGCCGGTGGCGGGCCGCGGGCCGCAGTGCTGCCGGGCCGGGCCGATCTCTAGTTGTTTTGATGTGGAAACTGCATCTAATCAAAACTAGTTTTGATGCAGTTTTGATTTTTGATGCATCAAATCAAATCAAATCAATCGATTTTCAAAAGGTCCAAATCAAATCAAATCAATCGATTTTCAAAAGGTCCAAATCAAATCAAATCAATCGATTTTCAAAAGGTCCAAATCAGATCAAATCAATTGATTTTCAAGAAGCCCGCATCAAATCAAATCAAATCAATTGGTTTTTGAGACGGTCCACATCAAATCAAATCAAATCAATTGATTTTTGAGAACTCAACATCAAATCAAAACAAAACTGAAAAATTACTTGTGTTCTGATGCAGTTTTGATGCAGTTTTGATGCCGTTTTGATGTAGTTTTGATGCAGCGTGAAAAATTTATTTCTAATTTGTAAAAATCTAGTCTCAGCTTAAGGACGCGAGAATGCGTAATCATATAGGGTACACTTACTATTGTAATTTGGTTTAGTGTATTAGTACTAGTAGCGTGCTGTAACCTGGTTATTGCGGCACGCTGTAGCGTGCAACCTACATACTTATAGCGTGCAGTATAAGTAGGTCGCACGCTACAGCGTTCGCCCTACTTATACGCACGCTTCAGAAATAGCAAGAAAAATTAAGACAGGAGGAATCGAACTACCGCCATCAAATACGCGGTTTCCTAATCCACCATCTTAACCACTAGGCCACTCCAACACTGACATCAATTTGCATAATATTTCTCGTATAGGCAGCGGCAGTGTAGTGGACTTCATTTTGCACTGGCTGTGCTGTGTATGTAGTTCTATCGCTAGGTAAGTACGTACATTCAGTTATGCATGTCGACAACTAGCAAAGTGACCTAGCAAGACTGTAGCCTAATGGATAAGGTGTCTGACTGCGAATCAGAATATTGTGGGTTCGATCCCCACCAGTCTTGAAGTGTTTTTGAAAAAAAAAACTAAAAATTTTATGTACATTTTTAAAACCAAATTACAAGAAACTTATGGCACTGTTTGTTGTGCTAAAAGTAGATGTCTGTGAAGCTGGCAGACCCACCAGCGTAACAATATTAACGGTTAGCGTAACAAAATTATTCTCATTTTGTTACGTTTTGTTACGCAAAAAATAAAATTTGTTACGCAAACAGTTTTTGAAAACTTGAGGACAAATTGTGGGTCTGCCATTTTCACAATTCAACGTTGTGGCAGACCCACTGCAACCAAAAGACAAGTCCATGATACTTGTGAGTTAGTACGATTTTGTTACGTTGCTATCACTATGCCACATAATTTGTTACGACTTCTAATCGATTTTTCACTCTGTATTCCATGTGTGAATAGACCAATAAAATTGCTTGGCTTCGTTGCGCATATGCCAATTTTATTTGAAAATGAAGGTATCCTTTTTTGTCGTTCACACGTTTCCGCTTTCTAATAGAACCTAAAACCATCCAAAATGTCCAAAAATAACATCTCATTATTTCAGAATCATGGAATTCTTAATATTTAATGTAATTTTTGCGCTTCAAATTCAAAATCTGATGTTCCGTGACACTAGGAACAGCGGAAACAGCCTTTGTCACTCATCGTTATTATCAACTTTCCACAGTATACTACGTATTTTGTAGGTTTGTTTAGCCTCATATGTCAACTTTTGGCGCTAAGTCAACTTAAGGGCTAAGCTTATGAAAGCTCAAAAGTTTTGAAACTATAATTTTTGTCAGAAAGTCAGCATTGTGAAGAATTATAGCCAAAAATGAGAGCTATTTTTTCCACAAAAATACGAGTAATTAGTGGAAACTTCATTTATTCACAATAGCTGCGTATTCAATATATCTGACCACAAAGTTCGCAATGCAGCACAGTTTTGAAATAAACTTTAATGGAGTGCTATTAACAGAATTTTCTCACTTGCTTTGGCACATCACAAAAATAGGACCGATTCATACGTTCAGTCGTATGTCTGTTGAGCTGTCTGAACTACGATATAATTACGCCACAATCTAATTTTATACATTTTGGTGAATGTATTCTTTATCGCGATATATCCAATTATTCCAGCTAAACAGACATAGGGCTGTTATATACATGTATATAAAGCAAACCTTAATGTATATACATTGCTGTACGTCATTTTTTTTATTTTCAGAAATTGATTATTATTATTATTGACCACTCTGCACGCGTATAGTCGTTAGTTGAGCAGGGCCTGTTTTTTTTAAATACAGGTTCTGCCGCTAACGTTTTATGCATGTCATAAATCATTTTTGGACTTTCAATCTTTACTGGACTTTTCCCTCATCATAAATGTTTAACGGTAACTAAGGTAAGAAAAGATTCAGTTCAAAACTAACAACAGTAGGTAGAAAAACAAGCAAGGTTAAATATGAACCAGGTAAGCTAGACTTGAGAAATTATGCAAACAAACATTTATATGACAGTCAGCGGTTTAAGCTCGAATGACTATAAGCAGATGGACAAGAATACGATAAATGTAAAACAATAGCTGCCCGTTAATAATTATGCAGCGTACAACATTATACAGTGTATAAAGCCACTTGCGGATTGACAATTTTGTTCCTGGAAATTTTAATTGCTTTGTCTTTCAGATCATCGTACATTTCCCAGGCTCCGTTGGCACGAAGACAGTAACAAATGTAATGCCCTATGCCGTCCGTTACGCCCGCTGTAAAATGCATAACACATCGAAGGTAATACTTGTGGTCCCACAACTCAATCATATCATCGAAGGCTGCTAGAGAAACTTGCAGCATCGTTTCGTAAGTTAGCTGATTGTACGTTTTTGAAACGATTTTGCCAGAGACATTGTCGATGCTAGCACTGTTGATCTCGACAAAAATACAATCACAACAAGAAATATGACGCAATGAAGCAGCTGAGCAATTGAGACAACGTACTGGAGAGTCTATGCAAACTGACTCTCTAATGAGAGTGGACATGTTTTCAAAATCACGTTCACTTATGGAAATCTGTTAGCAGTGGCAAGCATAGCGCCGGACGATCTTGGCCACAGTGCTGACGAGCATTCAAACGTTTCGACCGCACTGGGGTGTTTAGCATAAGTTTCCGAATCAGATTAGATACAGTCGTTGAGCATCGTACAAAGTTAACAGCACCAACTGTTTCGGATATGTTGAAAACTGATAACAGCAATTTCGCCCGCAGCCTGTAGCCAACAATGGCTGGTTTGGATACAGCTTGAAGCACCAAAGCTAAAAAGGCGTTTTCTTTGTTATCAGCTACAAACTTTCGGAAACTATCACTGTCACAAAATGCGGTAAATAAACCCTGAGCAATAGTGTCAAACGCACAAGTGTTAAAAAATTTGGTACATTGTACCATGGACCGCTCAATTTTGCCCAAATAACTGCCATTTCTAAGAAAGGCAGTTTAAAGCATTAGTGTAATGTAGACGGATCAAACAGTGCGAAATTGGGATCAGTTTGTAAATGCGATAGCCTTTTAGAATGTTTTTTAGCCTGCCCTCGCCAATTTTCAACTGGTTCCTCACTTCGGTTGAGAATCTTTCTAATAGCCAACATTCTCCCACAAAGCCGTCACTCCATAACCTTCTTCTTCACCCTCAATTGCTTCCGAGCATGGTTGAAATGGGTGAACGTTTTTGCTACATACGACGCATTTGTGCGCTCCCGTGGAAAATGCCCTGCCACTGGCGTGCTGGAACAGGAGCATGTTGCACTTGATAAGATGCCGTTTGTCTATAAACTCGGCGTTGCTGTCATCGTGCTAGTGCTTTGTTGCGCCACCAAGTTGAATGCTGGCCAAGGTCAGTGACGGTCCAATCTGCCAACTTCACTAATCCATCAATTGATTGCAAGTGTCGAAGCAGAAAAACGTCAACACGCGAAGGAAGATTCTTTTACTGAATATTCGATGCTGTGTCAAAATATCTCGGATATGCGGAAGAAGTTCCACTATGTTTATAGTTAAACTAAGCCAATTAGTGTTATGTGCTTTGTAATCTATGTAACATTGTAATTTTTGAAAACTTTGAAACTAAAGTCTGACCAAAAAATGTATGTATCGAACTTCATTGCTTCATAGCAACTCAGTCGTTTAAGATAACCCCCATATAATTCGAAAGCATTTTTGATGGAGATTTTCATGAAATTAAAAATTAAAAGGGAAAATTTTTGATTCAAATATCGATTTTTTATTTTTTGCTTGTTCCATTGAAAAACGGCATTTTTGTTTTTTTTAATTCGCTGTAACTCAACAAATACTTAACTAAGACCGACAAATTGTGCATCAATCGACGCGTTGTGACCCCGCGCAGTCTGTGAAAGTGATAGAATTTCAAAAATTGATATTAAATTTTTTCAATTTTTGTCAGGTTTACAGTCATTTTTCAGCTGTTTTTCCTCAAAATTGGGTAATATAATTATTACCACAAAATAGTTAAGTTCTTTAGCTTTCATTTGATACCAAAAACATGCACTTGTAATTTAACTGAAGAAAGTTATACAAAAAACTCATGCATGATTCACCGTATGTTTGTACGCCCACAGAAACTTTGACACGCATATCAGCGCGTAGAATGTTTTCACGCATGCTCATGACACGCTGGCCAAGCACAAATTTTTGACAAGTGATGAAAACAGCTATTTCTTTTAGCTGCATAACTTTGTTCAATTAAATCACAAGTGCATGTTTTTGGTATCAATTGAAAGCTAAAGAACTGAACTAATTTATGGTAATAATTTTGACCAAAAAACAGCTGAAAAATGACTGTAAACGTGACAAATATTGAAAAAATTTAATGTCAATTTTTGAAATTTTATTACTTTCACAGACTGCGCGGGGTCACATCGCGTCGATTAAGGTACAATTTGTCGGGTTTGGTTAAGTATTTGTTGAGTTACAGCGAATTGAAAGGACCAAAAATGCCGTTTTTCAGTGGAAAAATCAAAAATTGAAAAATCGATAAATGTTGACAGGTGCATGCTATAGTCATGTTGTATATATCAATCGACGCAGAATGTTAAGGGCTATCGAATGATATATAATACATTAGGTTTCAAATAATTAGCCGAAAAAATCAATTTTATTTTAATTAAAAATTTTGACTCAAAATTTTTTCAAATATTTTAATTTCATTAACATCTCCGACAAAAATGCTTTCGAATGATATATACATTATGGGGGTTATCTTAAACGACTGAGTTGCCATGAAGCAATGAAGTTCGATACATACATTTTTTGGTCAGACTATAGGCTTTTTATTGTCAAAAACAAAACGGAGTGATATTTATAAAAGAATCGCATTCAACTCATGTGTGGATTAAACTGGATTGCTTTTATAAAAAATATGCCAGGTTGCGTCAGTGTTGTCCGGACTTTAGGATAGAAATGCAATGTGTAGCTACAAGTAGATATCATTCAATTTCAGTCGACAATTTTTCGAAAGAAAGAACAGTATTATCAACTCCACTTTGACATGTCGTGGGTGACTTGTTTTTCCAACTGTTGAAGTATGAATACGTCGGTAGATTTTAATTCAAATATTTTGTGAAAACTGGGAAAACTATTTAAGAAGTGCATGTTCTTTAGTATACCGCGTAGAGATAGCTACGCTACAGTGATAAGGGTTTATTGTATTATTGATAAGATCGCATGGTGACTTGTTTTAATTTATTTGTTGCGCCTGTGGTGTATTTGTTATTGTTGTTGTTCACTTTTATTGCTTTTTTCTGGCTTAGTTTTATGTTAGAAGTTCTAGTAATATTGCGTCTTTTTTGTCTTGCAATGATTTTGTAACCGCCAGTTGGGAAGATTTTTCGGCGATGTTACTTGTAGCCGCATGTTTGTACAGCTGAAGCCGAAAAACACTGTACCACTAAGATGTCAAAATATTATGTGCACCTGTGACATGCTATGAACGGGCATACCCATCGTATAGTACGTGTTTTTGAATCGCACGAATTAAAAGGTGTGGGCCAAAACAGAATTGAAAAGAAACTGTATAATTAAGTTTGTTTTTAAAATTGGGAATTAAAAAATGTGCAATGTATATAATAACGTGTCATTTTTTACGAAAATGGCAGAAGTTCAGGTTTCTAAAGTAGGTAACCAAGTTCAAGTTTTTTAATCCTTCAAAAAGTGTAGCATACAGTGAACTCTTTCATGCGTATAGTAAATGTTGATAGTAATTTTACTAAAGATGCAGTCACCGTGTATATACGTATATCTGGTTTTGAGTTCTTTTCCGTATGTTCGAAATTCATAAACACGATTTCAAACATTTTCGTCCAGTGGTAGATAGATTTTAGTTTTCTGTTTTCGATTCGCTGTTTCTGTACGTACGTATATAGTTATTTGTTTTTGTGCAGTTGCATTTTACATTACTTCAATGGGTAAATACTAATTTGTAAACAAAGATTTATCTTCGAATAAAGCAGCCTGAAGCATCTTGTTAAGTTAGTTTTCAAAGGTCAAAAGACTAAATTAAGATTATGTGAAATAAATTTTGATCGAAACTGGACTCGGCTTTTTCTTTTCTTGATGCCTAACAAAAATGCAGTTAAATTAATAAGAAAAGTTATATTTTTTGCCCACTAAGTCTTTCATTACGAGTTTCGGATTAACACAACTTGAACTCTACCATTATATTTGACTTAGTTAAAAGGCCATGCTTCATATTAACAGTTAGTGGTGTTGATTTTCATAATGTTTTGCAATTTCGTCGCTGGTGCAGGTCCTTTTTTGCAATTTTGTGGTATTTTGTTGTATATTTACCGTTTAGGGTGTCACTCGTATATACGTGTTCTGAAACTTGGAATATATAAATGCTATATTGCTGAATTTTACTTCTGTGATATTGTGCGTCTGTATATGACTATATGTTCTATATTTGTATGTATAGTTCCGATAATAATTTAAAATCCAATTTGGTTAGACATAATCGATACGAGACATAATCAGATGTAAAAATTACCACTATTTCACAGAAATTCCAGTTTTGCTAGAGCAGTATATATATATCCTCGTCTTTCATTACTCAGATAAAGAGTGAACGCTTGTCAGCTGCTGCGAAGATTTCACAAAATATATGTTTTTTTGCGTATGAACATGAACTGCTTTCCATCCAAAAACTACATATTATCAAGAGTACATAATAGGATATATCATATCAAGAGTACATAATAGTCTTATTATGTACTCTTGATATTATTAAGTTCTATTTCCTAAGATAAAAATGACAGGCAAAAAATAGACACGTATAGGTATGAATGAACTTCATTAAACACGTTTATAAGTTTTACAATTTATTATCGGTACTGTAGACTGGTGAATGGTCCCTATAGGCAGGGTATTAAGTAAATTATCACGCCGAACGCTAGGCTGTTACAGAGAAACATGATGGAGCTTAGTTGGAGGCGCCATCATTTAAAATAATGACAGCGACATTGTTAATTATTCATGACTAATTTGTCTTCTATGACTTAGTCTGACTGTTACTGCCGGTTGTGTTATTAAACTTGCATTTTGGATCCATTCGTTTTTGTTTTATAGGTGCAAAATGGTTTTCCAGTACTTTTAGAAAATATGTATATATTTAAGGAATTATCAAATTTAATTTTTTTACCTTAAAGTCTTTTGATACATCAACAATTTGCAATATATGACACAAGATACATTCAAGTGAACTGATTTTAATGTTTGCAACTTGGGACTGTTTTTTGTATAAGTGCTGTTGGAGGTAATAAAAGATTTGGTTGGTTTGGTCGTTGATTCACAAAGAAAATATATGCGTTTGTCTGCTCCGCTTAATTTTGCCGTTTTGTCTGTGAAGTGTTGGTTGCGCTTTTGTTTAGCTTGGGATAAGGAGGAAGGCCCTAATTAGGCTGTTTGTTGAAGTACGTTAGGTACATAACCATCGAGGAGGTTTGGTTCGATGCATGCTGCCAAAGTTAAGGGAATAGCGGCAGAACAACAAAATCTCTAGTCTGTACCATGCAAGTGTTGGTCACTTTGACGATAATGAGGTAGATAACAGATGCACGGGGTGAATCGGCGAGGAGCTGGGGTGCTCGACTCCTGGCGGAAGGGGGGGTGGTCCCTAGTTTTGGCCATTTTTCGGTGACAGCCAAAAATTTTTCAGAATTTTTTTATTTTCAACTCATTTTTGGGGTACTGTTTTCGCCGCAGGCGAAAATTTTGCAGTTTTTCAACTTTTTACGCATTTTTGGGGCACTTTCTTGGCCATCAGAGGGGGGGTGGGGGGTTGAAGGCAGGGGTGGACGCGGGTCGTGGGTACCCGCGGGTTGGGTTGGGTCGGAAAATTTGAGCTTTGGGTCGACCCGCGGGTAGGTACCCACTTCAGGCTGCGCGGGTTGAAAAATTTTTTTCCGACCCGCCAAAACTGGAACCTGAAGAAATTGTCGACAAGGGTCCCCCCTTGGTTTTTATAGCCGGCACAAAAAAATTTCTGAGACGTCTCTAATTGACAAAATTTGGCCTAAAAATTAAAAAATTTAAAAAATTTTTTCCGGGGGCTGCCGCCCCCAGACCCCTGCAAACTCTGTGACTTACTATTCCTTGTTATTTACTTTATGAAAGCCTATATACGCGCACGTCTACTAGAGTACATTGTGCTCAGTTGTCAAATTTGTCCAAAAATTGAGAAAACCTCCATTTTTTGTGGGGGCTGCCGCTGTCACGGTGTAAATTTTCCCCCCTGTGAATTTTCCCCCCGGAAAAATTACCCCGGTGTAAATTTTCCCCCCGGAAAATTTACCCCGGGGTAGATTTTCCGGGGGGAAAATTCACACCAACCATATAATTTGACTGTTTTGAACTTATTATTTCAAAACTGGCGATTTCGGTGATAAATTTATTCATTTGTATGTATTTTTATTATTTAATTTAGCAACATATTTATTTTTCAGGCTGTGATAACTTTAGACAAATACAAAAGACCATGAATTTCGAAGGTATGGGTAATTTCATAGTATCATACATATATTATCTGGGCCCGTTAATTTTCGAAGCAAAACGTTCAATGTCGACAATTTCCAATATTTTTAAACGTTTGCAAACGCTGAACTTAACACAAAATTACAGGACAATTACTGATCGTCGTCGGAAATGTTTGCGGTTGAAATTTTTTTCAACGACGAATATTTCGCTTCGATAAAACGGGCCGTGAACGGTATTATTTGCTGTACTGATGAGGCAAGTGAAAGCCTACACACACATATAAATGTAATTCTTTAACCCCCCGCCCTCACCCTTCCACTCTCCAGTCCTAAGGGCATATTTCAGGCTCCAAATTCGCAGCCCTGACGGAAACCTGACACACAAAAAATTTCATTTTGGCATTATTTCTCGCGAAATTAATTGGAAAATATGCCCGCTTCCCACTGCAGGTTCAAGGTTTAAGGTTTAACGTAGAACATGAAGTGAGCATATTGTACATTCCCACTGCATAGGTTTAAGGTTTAAGGTTTAAGGTTTAAGGTTTAACGATGTTGAAAAATTTCAACTTTTTGGTTTAAGGTTTAAGGATTCAGCCAATCAGCTACGAGCTGTAGGCGGAGTTTCTCCATTCAGTCAATCAGTTACGAGCTGTAGGCGGAGCTTGTATATTCTGTCAATCAGCTCCGAGCTGTGTGTAGGCGGAGCTTCTGCATCCAGCCAATGAATATACAACATTCAAATATCGTTAAACCTTAAACTGCCAGTGTGAATGAAGCGTTAAACCTTAAACCTTAAACCTTAAACCTTAAACCATAAACCTTAAACCTTAAACCTGCAGTGGGAAGCGGGCAATAATGCATTTATAATAAAGGCAAAATAGGGTTTAAGGTTTTTGGTCAGGACATTTTAAAAGTAGCATTTATGCCCGCTTCCCACTGCGGTTTAAGGTTTAAGGTTTAAGGTTTATGGTTTAAGGTTTAAGGTTTAAGGTTTATGGTTTAAGGTTTAAGGTTTAGCGTTTTATTCACACTGCGGGTTTAAGGTTTAGCGAACGCATGTTGGTGGGCGGAGCTATAATTTCAGCCAATAGAACGCTTGCCCGCCAAAAAGTGTATATTTAGGCGGGAAAATGACAAATTTGAATTTAAAACTGTTCATAGGGGGTGTCAAGCAAGCTAACACGTTCCAACAGCCAATGTTTGATCTATTTTGAGGACAAAAACTTCAAGTACATTTAATCTATGTACATAAAAAATAAATTCGGTATTCAAATATACATAGTGTACGTATTGTATTAGTGCACTTGCCGGTATGCTGAGCTCTTTTCCAGTAGAATTCGTATTGATGCCCCCTACGCCAAAAAATCCTAATACAGTGCGCGTCGCAGTAAGGGAACTAGCCCAAACAATGTGGAGTTTGAAAACAATTCACACGGTGAATGGCATTGCTATTTACGCGATGCTGCATACTGATTGGTTAAATGCAGAAGCTCCGCCTACAAGTCGCCGCTGATTGGCTGAATCCTTAAACCTTAAACCAAAAAGTTGAAATTTTTCAACTGCGTTAAACCTTAAACCTTAAACCATAAACCTTAAACCTTAAACCTTAAACCTTAAACCTTAAACCTTAAACCTACGCAGTGGGAATGTGCAATATGCTTATCTCATGTTCTACGTTAAACCTTAAACCTTAAACCTTAAACCTTAAACCTTAAACCTTAAACCTTAAACCATAAACCTTAAACCTACGCAGTGGGAATGTGCAATATGCTTATCTCATGTTTCTAATTTAAACATTAAATATTAAACATTAAACATTAAACTGCAGTGGGAAGCGGGCTTTTGAGTGAGTATTTGGCGACCCCCTCTTTTTTTTTTTTTTTTTTTTTTTTTTTTTTTTTTTTTTTTTTTTTTTTTTTTTTTTTTTTTTTTTTTTTTTTTTTTTTTTTTTTTTTTTTTTTTTTTTTTTTTTTTTAAAAAATAATGTGGGTAAGAATTTGGAATTTAATATAATAATATGATAATTAATATTTGTTGTGATGATGTATAATTTAAATTGTAATTATTAATGAAGTTGATTTGAAAGAATTTAGGGAAATAAGGATAGTAGAGTATAAATTATGTAAAATAAGAATTGAGTGTAATTTTTTTAAGTTTAGAGGGTAGGAAAAAAATTAGAAGTGGATAGTGAGGTTGACAGATTAAATTTTCCGACTAACCAACAATGGGATACCACGACCACGTCCACCCCTGAGTTTAAGTCTTAGACTGAATGCTTGCGCTTCTAAATAGAGAGGAATCTAAGAGTTATTAGAATATTTGTTTAATCATTTATTTTGATTAAAAGTAGGAAGAAGGCAGGGATAGGAAAAGGTGGATTCATATTTTGTTTGTTTGTTTGTTTCGTATCGTATGCTTAAAATTTAGAAAGTTGAATGAAATAAAAATAGCAGGAATATGAAAAATGAAATTGTGCGTTTAGTAGGATGAAGGGCATAGGTGAAGGGAAAGTATGAATTGGTAAATGTTGTAAAAAATAATAAAAATAATAGAAATAAATAAATTTATCGGAAATCGCAGTTTTGAAAAAATATGTGAAAAAGTAAATTATATGGTTGGTGTGATTTCCCCCCCGGAAATTACCGGGGTAAAATTTCGGGGGAAATTTGGGGTTTTGGGGGTTCGGGGACACCGGACACCGCCCCTAGAACTCCGCAACAGTTATTTTATTTAATTTAAATGACCAAATTTACATTTTGTTATGTCAGCCACTTCGCCAATAAGTGTAAAAATAATTGGATTCTGAGGGCTGAGACCCTCAGACCCCGCAATAGTGAGTTTAAACAAGTGAGCAAAAAGTGGACAAGGTGCGACCCCCCCTTTTCAAAATCCTGGCTACACGCCCCTGTATAATGTACGTTATGGTTATAGAGTGGTGGGTGAAAGTGGGTCGCGGGTCGGGTTTTTCGGCGCGGGTTGGGTCGCGGGTTACCCACGAGTGTCGAGCCGCGGTTGGGTTGAGTCGCGGGTCGAAAATCTCGACCCACGTCCACCCCTGGTTGAGGGGGGGGGGGGTGACGACCCCGCTCAGGAGGGGTGGATACCCTCCCTACCCCCTTTATGTGCATCTATGGTAGATAACTGTATTCGGTTGCCCTTTTAAGGTGGTAGTTAACGTTTCCGCAGCTTTTTTCAATGTTCTATTTTATAGCAATTGTCAATTTACAAGCGGTCTTTTGCATATTATTAATCAACTTATTTTACACAAAATTACAATTTTTCAAGTGTCGATATTACTCATAGTGTGCACGCCAACTATTTTGGTGATGATTATCAGCTCTATTTTATGTATTTTTTCCCTTATTTCGTTATTTATTCATTGTGGTAAAGAAATTCCGCATACAGTCAAGCAATTCATACCATAGGCACGTTAATGTGTTATGATAGTGCTGGTATGCTTAACTAAAAGTAATATAATTCAGCAGATTTTTACAGTGAGCAAAAGTGTGCCTCAAATTTTGCTAAAGCCCGGTTCACACTGAGCCTTAAAACTGCGGTTTTAAGGTTTTAAGGTTTTAAGTTTTAAGAGTAGTATTCACACTGCAGTTTCAAGGTTTTTAGTTTTAAGGTTTTAAGGTTTTAAAGTTTTAAGGTTTTAAGGTGGAGCGTTCACACTGCAGTTTTAAGGTTTTTAGGTTTTAAGTTTTAAGGTTTTAGGGTTTTAAGGTTTTAAGGCAGAGCATTCACACTGCCGTCCATAGTTTTAAGTTTTAAGGTTTTAAGCTCCTTAAAACCTTAAAACTGGAGATAAATATATTTTATCTCTTAAAACAAGTTTTAAGAAACAGCCAATCACAGACGTGGTGTACGCGTCACGTGCTCACTTCTAGTGGTCAAACTGATCAGCTGGTTTGACTGCGCTATGTTTATCACTATTATGAACAGTTTGCAAGTCAGCGGCACCTTTTTCGTGCCAAGTCATGTTTTGTGAGTTCAGCTACAGTTTCTCTACGGGTTTTTGGCATGAATTTTAGTTTGACTGTTTGGCGGGAACGCTAGCAGCTGCATAGCATGTACGTATTACGGAGCGTCGAAAAAGCCAACGTCATAGAGGGTTTGAAATGTTCATTGGTTTCAAAAGCTTTGGGTGTCTGTCTATCTGTACTGTCTTTACCTTTAGCGTTAGCTTTAAGATGATGATCAATCTAACCTATGTAAATGCAAATGAAATGCAAAATAATTGCAACATATTATTATATATCTTTACTTCACAAGGTTTTGATCACGCTCACCTAACAGCTCATTGAATTCTTTTGGCGACATATGTACAGAACCAAGGGTACATATTCTGTAATAGGGAAGAGTATTGCACTCATCCCTATTCTAGCTAATCCTATGTTGCGACCGAAATAGCCCTTTAACGTCTTGATTGGAGGGGAAGGTCTGACAGAACTCATCCAAGGTCACTCGGCCAGTTTTGATTTTTTGAGGAAAGTCGGAGGTGGCACATTAGTGTGGGTACTAACATTTTCAAATCAAGAAAGGTGACTCCCGGTACCGAGTTTTTAACACATCCTGTGCGTTTTAACAAAAATTACTCCTTTCAAAACATTAGCTCAAACTTAAAACTTAAAACTCCAGTGTGAATAGCAGCAAACCTTAAAACCTTAAAACCTTAAAACTTGAAACCTTAAAACCTTAAAACTGCTGCTTCTAGTGTGAACGCTTTTTGTTAAAACCTTAAAACCTTAAAACGTTAAAACTTAAAACCTTAAAACTTAAAACTGCAGTGTGAACACAATTCTTGAAACTAAAAACCTTAAAACCTTAAAACCTTGAAACCTTAAAACTTAAAACTGAAGCGTCAGTGTGAACCGGGCTTAAAAAGTCAAGACTGACTTTGGTAGGCTATAACTGGAAAAACCTTTTCCCCCAATTCGAAAAAGGTATATACATATAGGGCAAATTTATCTGGCTGCTGTCAAATTTGCTTTCTTTGCATTCTTATCAACTGAACAGGATATTTGTTACTTCAACCAAGAGTGCATAATAAGAAGCGTCTGCCACTCTTCTGCACCCCAGATTGGCCGCCGCGGACATGCTGCGACCGTTATCTCCCCAAAAAGGCCACAACGGGGGGTACCCCCCTACACAAATGAAGGCATAACCCTAAACTTTGGGGGAGACCCCCCACCAAAGAGGGCATAGGTCTCAAATGTGGGAACGTGGGGGGACCCCCCCACAAATGAGAGCATACCCACAAAATGTGGGGAGGCCCCACGTTTGGTGCCACGTAAAAAATGACCCGGAGACGCCCCGTCGCCACTTTTTGAGGTAAAATTTCGTTCCCAGGGGTATTTTGAGGTGCTGAACTCGAATCCGGGGCTAATTTTTGTCACTATTTACCCAGTTGACCCCCATGGGCTACAGTACCAATTTGGGGTCATTTTTTCAAGAATTGAAATTTTTCATGTCCAAGTGTTATTTTGGCCCCTGAACACGAATCCGGAGTCCACTTCCGTCTACGATCCTCTTGGACTCAAATATGCCAGGCTGCTTTCTTTTCCATACCTGCTACTATTCGCTACACCCTCTAGGCTGCAGGTATTTTTACGAGGGTTTGGTACGAGGTTTACGAGGTACGTGTAAAACTCTTAGGGTAGAAAATTTTTAAGTATTTTGGTAGAGCGCATTCTAAGGATTTTTTGTGTTCCTGACTATCCTGATACTTGTGAATCCAAACAAGTAATATTTTAGGTTTTTTCTTTTATTCACCCCACAGTCAGAAATTTTAAGTTTACTGAACCGTTTTTCATAATTTTGACTGTAGCCGTCGTAGTAAACAGTAAAGCCCAAGTTCCAATACGGTGCAAGGCAAAAATGGCTCTAAAATTATACTACACCTAAGATCATACTACACCAAACACTACCAAAATCTCAGTTTCGAAAATTTCACCCCTTAGGACCTCCTAGAGGGGGTACCCTGAGGGGGTCATAGAGGTCATCATGCTATGTACATTCGCAATGTCCGTGCCAAATTTGATTATGTTCGATCAAGTAACTTGAATTATTGCAAAAACTTCGAAAACGTAACTACCACCTTAAGTTAGGTATTCGGTTGCCGTTTTAAGTTAGAAGTTGAAGCATTGATAAAAAGACCGGTAAAGTTTTCATTCGGAAAAGATTGGACTCAGTCCTCTATTTTTGGCCGTTAATGGCCTTAGAGGCTTTGCAAAACAAGCGGTTATAGCGACCTGGGCTGTATGCCTAGGAAAGGAACTGCTATCTGAAACGCTCCTCATTCTTGATTCTTATACAGTCTAGTTGCCTTTGGTGGTCAGGTTCAGGTAAGTTTTGATCGTTCAAAAGAATTCCGTTAGTCTGGTCGAACCAAATCTCGGAAAAGACTTGTTCAGTTATTCACTAGGAGCGATATTATGATGCCTTGCTGCCTTAAGCCCGGTTCATACTTGTCCTTAAGGACACAGGGACAGAGACAAGGACAAATTTCGGTCAGCTGCTGCGAAGAATTGACAAAAGCGACTCGGATAACTTTTTGCATACCGTGTGGAAGTGACGTTGACTTTGTTCGTGCAAAAAATTGGCTTATTTCGCCATGTAGTTTTCATGGAATTGCTTAAGGACAAAACGATAGGGACAAGGACAAGGACGAGTATGAACCAGGCTTTAGGCGTAAGCTATGTAGCTTATCATCCCCTGAGAATACTGTGCTTCGCGGCAATGGCTGTTCATTTGCAATTTCCTGAGCTATATTTACGATAAAAAACCGTTTCTTCGATAAAACCATGGCGTTTACTTAACGAAGCTACAGACGCCTTGTAGAGACTAGTGAAGAATTCCGGTATTAAGGGGGTAGTGTCGCGAAAGCAGTCGATTTTGCGTAACTGTAAAACATTTATGGAAAAAATAAGACTTCGTTTTTTATATATTTTGAAAATATATGGTGAGGCAAGTATTTTCGCCAAGTTTCATCAAAATTGATGCAGTATACTGTTTGCAGTGAGGTCGCAAAGTCGAAAAAATGACGTTTTAAAAACCTATTCACACTCGATTTTTTCGTCACAATTATCAACTTATTTGTTTAGTTTGTTTACATAGACTAAAAGGACATATGTTGTAGTTTATGTACACAAAATTTAGTGCAAATTGCTTGAGTTGTTGAGGAGTAATACCTGTTTGAACTGTGAAACTGTGCATAAACAGTGAAGTACTCACAGCAACAATGATAAATTGTGAAAAATTTAGACGCTTATTTTAAAATCAAAAGAAAAACGAACCTTAATTTTTCTTTTTTCTTATTTGTGGCAAAAAAATGTGCGTCGAGACGTTATGTGTACTTCACAAGCTGGCCAATCTGATATCTGGCTTAATTTTTTGAATATTCATTGTCTCTATTGTGTGATGTCTGGCTTACAATCGGTGATTGGTTCAAGATATTGGTAGATATTGGTAGTCTAGTGTCTGGCAGTACTTATTTAACACAGTATAGCATTTGACTAGTTTCTCAGTGAACGTACAAGTTCAAAGCAAAAAGATCTCTTTTTGCAACCTATGAGCAAAACTGCTTTCGCGACACTACCCCCTTAAGTCTACGCACAAATTGGTGAACAAAACAGCTGGCGTAATTTTTGTGACTACTCGTTGTAATCTCGATGCTTGCGATGCGGTCTTGTCGCATAAAATTGCGTGTAACTCGTTGTCTCAAGGACCAGCATTTTTTGGTCAGACTTTAGGCGAGCTCAAATTTTTTATTGCTACCTTACTAAAATTTTCGGCCAAAAGTACATACGTGATATATTACCCAAAAGATAAATTATATTTTTTGCTAACATTCCATTAAAAATCAAAAGCATAAATTTATTTCATGTTTCTATGATGGAAACTCATGTCATTCAGGTTTCAGAAAGTTGAACCACTGTTAGCCCGAACTTGCGTGAAAATAAGGCCTATATTAGTGATTTCTGCCAAGGGCCGGGTCGGGCCCAAGTGGCACCGTCTGGTTGCCATGGCTACCGTGATAGCATTACATCTGTATCAATTTATCACTGCTCAGTTATTTGAACGCAGAGTATGCACCTTTACTCCCTAATAATTACTACTCAAAGTTTCCTTTGCTCATAACCTAATCCGTCTACACTAAGGTTATAGCGTCTTTATACCTGAGGTTCCTTTTCTTGGCTGATTAGTTGGCTTTGTGTCTAGACTTGTTCATAAATTGGACTTCATGTCCGCGTCTCACTGCGGTTTGAGGTATACGGTTTATGGTGAAAGTTCGTTATTTCCTTCAGAAGACTATTTGGTACTTTAAGGAGCAGCCTGGTGCCGAAAACCGAGACAGTTAGGTTACGGGACATATGTATCTTTGTTTTTGAGTCTTAATTTACATTGAAGTAGGTATGTATGAAGATCTCGGCTTTACTAAGAATACCTTTATGTGTAAGTTATAGCACGATGTAGCGTGCACTCAGTTATTTATACGCACTGTAACGTGAAGCGCCAAGTGCATGCATGAGTGCGCGTAGCGCACGAGTTTATGCACGCGGGCTTCACGTGTTAGTGCGAATAGTTGCTGAGTGCATGCTACAAAGTGATATAACGTACTTATATCTGTTTTGAAATATACAGTGCGATAAGTCAATAACTGAGATGCACGCCTACAACAGTGCAATAACTAATGCACGCTGTGAATCTAGCAGCGTGCACTTAGTTGTTGACGTTAGTTATTGCACTGTTTTTTTCAAGACAGGTATGATATAACTTTCTTTATTATAACTTACATAATGCATAAGCGTAAGAAAAAATTAGGTACATTATGTGAAGTAAGTCATGACAAGTCAATGACATTTGTACTCAAGGCAATATACGCTGAGCCCAACCCAGTAGCTCAATTGCAGATCCAGAGATGGTTCGAATCCTCCCTGGATTATTTCTATGTTGATGTTATTTTTTTGAGTAAGAATCCCCCTTTCCCTTACTTGACACCTATATCTGATTCATTACAAATAAATTGTGGTTATTGAACCCACCGAATAGCTCTGGCCACCACGTAATGTTTTAGGTGTTATCAATGATGTAGTTAGTCATTATATGTTTGCGCGCTCAAAGATGCCTGTAGCCACAACGAATGACAGCCTTAGAATGATGTCGGCTGCCTCTAAGGCATCATCGAAACAATCTATTAGAACAGCTACGACAACCGGTTCAAAAACCGCATCTCAAAAAGCCAACGAAGTCCCAGAAAATAATCGCCAAGAAACATCGACTTCTTTATCGAATCGCACCGTTGTTTTGTCTAAATCACCCAACCCGAGTCATCAACAAAACGGTGAAACCAAGGGAATATTTCGGCTGGCAACGGAGAAGAAAAATACCGGCTCAGATGATGGATTGAAGTTGAAACCGGTTTTGGTTCGGCAGGGTGGTCGAACGGATTTGATTAAATCCAATTCTATGGGGTCTAAATTAGTGGCTGCGGCTTTAACGAATGAAAATCAGCAATCAAAAGCACGAGCCAGTTCAGTGTAAGTGTACATCTTATCTATAGAACTACTACAAAATTCGTCGACGGTCCTAAAAATTTGTTCCAAAGTGGGTTGGCGCTTTTTTTCGAAAATGTGCAAAATTCAAGGTATTCTTGATCCATCAATAGGGGAGGGTCTCCCGAATTTTTCCGGAGAAACCACCTTCCTATATTTTAGCCCATTTCCTTTATGCCCAAACCTTATATTTATGTTTTTTTCAGCAAACGAACTCGATCCGTGCCGTCGCTGAACAAATCACGAAATCTCACGTCATCTTGTGGTCGAGACCAGCTGCCTGGTTTTGGGTTTGGTTGTCATGGTAGGTACACTGGGGATTGTTTTTCATATTTTATGGTGGAAGATATTGTGGTTATACCATACCTAATGAGGACATCATGATTACAACGGGCTGTATCCCAAAATTAGCAAATTTGGGTTCAGATTTATTTAGTTAATATAATATATCAAGGGTATGTACAAAATAGGAGTAATAGTCCTATTATGTACTCTTGTGCATATGTATGCTTGACGTTGACACGCTTGGTTGAAAATTGGCAGTTTGTCACGTAGTTGGATTATCTCAAAGTGGGTCTAGTTTCATTATATTACGTTTATCTTGTAAAGTGTTATTAACCAAGTAAATTTAAGTTTATTCAATGAATCCTGTTTTGGTTTTATCCCTTGACCCTTAGTTAACGGCACTGACGCTTTCTGTCCCACAGCGCTTTTTAGTCTCGCTTTCCGTAGGTATTATGACAAGTGTCTCAAAAAACGAAGTGCGGAACTATACAGACCTAATTTATAGCATACAACGTGAAATTTTGTAACCTTAATGTCACGGAACACAAGAAATTCAATGAAAAAGTGACAAGGCGTCAGGCACAAACTTCCGCATGCACTAGGGTTTGGAACCTATGTTATGCTGAGAAACATGTAGGCGGCAACATTCAAAACTCAGTACAATGTAGTCAGTTTGGGACGTATGCACGTTTCGTTGGCGTAAATGGGATTTGTTGAGAGGAGTTTGAAAACACCGAATCATTAATAATTCTTAAATTCGGATATTAGAAGGATCATGTTCACAGCACACGCTTGTTTTGCTGATTTCATGCTCACCGGAACTTTGTCACTGAAATAAGCTTAAAATATAGGTACGGGTAAAAGTCGGTATATTGAGGTACATGTTGGGTAAGTTCTGCAGCTTTCACTCGTTATTTCGCTGTCTTGAGTCAGAGGTGTTAGTTCCCCCCTTTTCACGATTCATCATCATTATCACGGCAGACGCAAGCATGAAAACTTGATATACCTATCCATTGGAAAATATATGAAAGATGATGTATCATTTTATCTCACATAAAAAATTACAACACAGACTTATATTTTCTTTTTAGGCAAAGTGGACCGATCTCCATGGCAGAATGCCCATATGGCGATGTGGTACAGAAAATGGGAGTCTAGTGAATTCCTCCCACGCTCTAGCTGTGGGACTCGAGCGGAGGACACGAGCGGCACAGCCTCACAAATTGATACACCAGCGGACACGCGGCCAGGTTCAGGAGTCGCCACCGAAGGAACTGTGGTGCCTGGGCTGTATGTTGTAGGATGACTGTTGATTGCTTGGCAGTTTGGGGATTGGGGTGTATGTAAGAATGTTTTGAACATGCAGGCAATTAGGTCAAAAAATTAGGGTCTTCTCCCCATGATCGACCAATATCATACATTTTCTCGAGCTTCGTTCAAAATTATCATTTTTTCTCAAATAATAAATTATATTCTTATGTGTTCTGCTTCACCCTTTTGCTTATGTACATTATTCTTACTTTGTAGTTACTTTCATATGCTTCCAAAATTTCCTTTATTTCTGACCCTAGACTTTGGGGGGTCTCCCCGTCCATCCCTCGTACATATTTACCATAATTGGAATATGTAAATCATGCAAATTAATACGTAAAATTGAGTGTAAAGTTGGAAAATCAAATTAACCAGACTGGACTTATTTTAGTCCAAAGTTTAGGATTGGATATCTTATCACTGGTGTAGAAGGTAATAAAAGTCCTGTAACAGGTAAAAGAATGGGCCCTACGCTTCAGCCGGAAGGCATGCATGAAAAGCATACATGTAGGTACTGTACAATACCTTATTCGTTATACTCTTATTTTTCTTGTTCTTGTATTTATTTTTAGATAAGTCCCATACCCAAACGCATACCCAGTTACATTGAAATGTAACTTAATTGCATACAACAGTTTTATCAACCCTGTACCAAAATCTATCGGTTAGATTGTTGTCTTAAACGTATTGTAACTAATTTCAGCGGTACCGGTGCCTGCAACGGTGCTGAGTCACATCAAGAAGCATCCACTGTGGGCACGCCTGAGTCTAGCAAAGCTGCTTCCCCAACTGTATTTCAGGTTGGTGTTCTGACTCCGGGGATGATTGCTGAGTAGTCTACAGCCCTTATAATCAGTACCTATTCTTAATTACAAATTCTGTGTAACTACTAAGTTGCGGTTACTAAATTTTCATTCCCTTGAGAACTCTAAACGGCATAGTATCGTAACACCACGTTTTGATCTTCTATAGGTATTTTTGTAGTAGAACTCAACTCGATTTTGGGATTTTTCTTATTCAATTTTAGACTATGTAAAGTATATCACAAGGATTTAAATTAATTAAATTTCATACCGCTTCAGAAATGCTAAACTTTAGGTATGGGGCTAGCCTCTTAATATAAATGTATCAGTTGCCTTATAATTTTGTCAGTATTTGTTATTTTTGTATAACTGCTAGTTATAGAGTATTTGTTTTGTATTTTGATCCTATTTTGTGTACATTTTTTCCTGTTGTGCCACAGCACAACAGGTCTCTAATTTTGATTTCTGGCGGAATACACTGGGCTTGTAGTGCAATGTACGTCTGTGCGTTAGTTTGCTTTGCATATTAGAGCTACTGCGCGAGCGTCACATCATTGTCTAGAGCAAAAGTTACACTGTAAGCTGGAAAAATGTCAATGTGCGTTTGTTTAGTTCATGTGTGTCACATAGTGCGCGTGTGTCACATTGCTGATAGTACCAACATTTGACCAAGATAATTTTGTTGGTAGCATCTTATGTTTCCTGCGAACTGTAGTCATTTTTGGTCATGAAAGAATGAATACACTTCTCACTCATCAAAACAACCCATGCCTACATAATTTGTTGTTAGATAATTAAAACTCTTTCCAGTTTTTGCATAAACAACTTATTGTAAGATTGCATAAAAACGCATTGAACTTTTGCATACACATTTTACAATAAGATAATTATCTGCTGCACAACAGGTTTTAGCTGACCCACTGGTCAGCTTACTTGAACATAATTCTTAATACTTACTGAAGGTTTTGCCGCAGGTTGGGCTTGTTAGTGGTTATTTTCATTTTAGACACTAAATGGAGCTACCTATGGAATTGATCGAAATGCAGATACCTTGCAAAAATCGTTGCTGAAAAGACATTTACAAAGACGGAACGTAATTATATATACCTTCATTGGCAGGGATGTACCAATGCAGTAATATTTGTTCGCAATACAATGTTCCGAAAGAACACTTATTGCGAAATACAAAACATCATAATTTAACTTTAGTCCAAGAGGCCAACCCAATCCCGAAGTGTGTTGGCTGGTGAAATGTCACATAAAGGGTGACATGAGAAAATGGATTTTATTCATTTAAAGTTGCAGCCTTATCCAAATTTGTATATATTTGATTAGACTAGAATTCATGGTGGAAACTTTAAAGAATTTCAAGTAAAAGCTATGAACAGACACTGTTAATAGATCCACTACTGCCAAGTAATGTAACTTTAGCCAGAGCTAAAAATCCCTGCTAGCTCTTTTTTTGCATTGATGAAAATTGAGAGGTTATTAAATGGTCTACTGTTTTCATGAATTTCAGAACAGCAATGGGTTTCAAGCGGCACAGAATGCTCCACTGAAAGTCAAGCCTTGACAGAATTAGTCTGACTTCAACCTGCATAATCTGCGATTTAACGGTTTATATTATACTGTGAGAGCGGTCTACTAATCCCATATTTTAGTATGCAAATTACCTATCATACAATTTTGGCGCTAAGTTTTCTTCCATTTCTAAAATTGATATGAAATTTTGTCAATAATTTTATGTGTTAATTTGTACATCAATTGTAACATTGCATATTGCCTTTTGTTTTGTGAGCTAACGCACATGATACTAAAGTATACACAACAGGTATGGGCCGTATTTTCAAAATTATACATGTGTAAAGTTAGGCTATCGTTACCTACTGGTAAAGGTAAGGATAAAATGCTATTCACAGACACTGAGTAAAGTCATTGTAATAGCTAAGGCTGCCTATCCGAAAAGATTTTTATTTTGTTTTGCAGCTATACCTTAGTATCATGCACGGAATACCCTATTTTTTAACCTCAACTGTCCACGTTGGCCTTGTTTTCAACTTTAACTTTATGTTTACCCACAGAAGTAACGTAACCCTGCCTTTTACATATCATTACCCATGGGCAGTTTTGAGAAAACGGTCCCTGCTCAGAATAGACAGAAAGCTAGGTCAGCGAAAGAGAATTGTGAGATTTCTTAAATTTTGCATTCAAGTTTATTCAATTCGTGCATCCTCGTTCGTTTTCCGTCAATTAAGTAATTGCCAGGGTCGTTAGATTTTAGCCGGTAGCCCAGCTAAATCCAAAATTAGGAAAGGGGCTGTGGAATTTTATGCCGGGCTTCAGTGAAATACAAATTCGGTTCTGTATAACTTTTGAGTTTTTTAAACCGTCCCCGGTTGTAATGTCGCTCGGAAATGAGGGCCTAAAACTGGCTCAAGTTTCGTTTAAATTACAGTGTAAATGTTTTTTACACTACAACGTAAGTTTATATTTTATTTGCTTGATTTCACTGTTTATATTGAGAAACCGGTCAATGTAGTATCTGATTAGGCAGGGCGGAAAGTTTTCATTTATATTGTCAATTGCGTTATATTGTATCGCACTATTGGTGCTTGTGTAGAACAGGGACGAATTCTGATTTTACATGTGTTAAATTTGAAGAGAGATAAGAGAGAGTTGCATCATTTGACAAACTTTTGAGACAGTCAAACTTCAGACAACTTTTGAGTAGTCAACTCATTGAGAAAATGACCGTCAGTTTTGACCAGCAGCGATTTTTTAGATTTTTTCGCACAAATAGGTTATATTTTTATTTTTAGGTTTATGCAAACAAACACTATAATTATGTTAATCGGCCCGCTACAGGCCCGGGCAGAACTCTAATACTGGCTACATTGTACACTAGTTAGTAGTTGTTTATTCAGAAACTCACGGTAGCATACATACTTTATAAAAATCGGAAATTCGTCACTGATGCTGAACCAACCATAAAAGTTGTATTTTAACTCTTATTGCATTCCGTTATTTTCTTCTACATGTTTATTTTTCAATGCCAGATGAAACACATAAGATCAATTTAAGGCTGATTAACGCGACAGTCCCCCGATTTGTTGCACGGGCACTGGCTGATAAGTGCTGGCAGCTTTTCCTCGCTTCTTCTTCTCACTTGAAGGTCGCATAATCTGAAATTATAAAGTTTTAAGTTTAAGTAGCATATTATCGTATCAAATTTTATGAAGGTATCTTGCCACAAGCCTGATAACGTAAATTACTTTATGACCTGATGTATTAGATTAGATTATTAGATTGATTCAACTAGTAATAGTTAATTCCTCAATATATGTAAATACGTAGCTTTCTGCTATTTGATAGTTAAGTCATAAGTTAAATTAATAGTTACGAGGTTTATCTTCGCATTAAGGTCAGATTTTACAAGATTACTATAAGACACAATCTAGACGTTTGAACATCTTTCAAATGTGCCAAGTTCTTCTTTTTCCCTTTATTATAAAATGAGCGTTCAATAACCTTTAATGTGAATCATAGCTACTAGCTATTCCGCCATTACTGTACCTTTATCTAATATATATCACTCTTGTCTGACTCTTATCTGACATCAATATGTTGGGCACTCTCTTCTTGCTAAAAGCATTATAGCTAATGGCCTCTATTTTACAAATTGAGTAGTGACCGTACTTGGAAAGAGCACATCAGATTGCCATCGATTGTCATCAAACCAGCAGCGTTGTCGAATTCGCCGCAATAGTTAGGGGCCGAAAATAGAGTAATGAGACGTCGATTGGCGAAAAACTCATACCCGTCTTCCACTACCTGAAAAGTTCAGTCAAACAGAGCAACCGTTGCTTTCAGTCTACATAGTTGTCCCCAATTATGTAGGAGTATGTGCTTGCTTAGTCTCAGTTTTCGCTGGATAAATATAAGAATAAAAAACGAATTATATATTTATAAACGCATCAATAAAGGGTATTCACATGATTAGTAGTTTTTCGATTTTTCGTTCAACTGACCTGGTGAGCACGACAGACCAAATCGATGTCTTTTTTCTCACAGAAATCGTGAACCACATCTGGTCCGAAGGTGTAGGAAACACCACGAGTGTTCGGCATGAACCCTAAAATAAATAACGAATGCTTCACTTTCTTCTGAGTAGTTACTGCTGCTGTCTTTGTTTTACGTTCCCCATTTTCAGCTAATTCACACTGACTGTGCCTCTTAGAGTATCGTTAACATAAAACAACCCATATAGGTATATCTAATTTGAGCATTTATTAACAACAGCACTACTCTTTCTGTATTACTATGATATTGTGCTTTAAAAGCAAGCCTTCGAGCAGCATACCTCGCACATCTTTGTCAGGATCGGACCAGAGCAGATCGCAGAGAATGCCGTTGTCGGGTATCTCGATGGGTCTCGGAGTCCGTCGGATGGTGTCCCAGTCGTCCAGGTGCGGGGACAGCCCGCCGTGCATGCACAGGATTTTCTCCTCAATCAACGCTGCCACTGGCATGCAGTTGAAACAGTCCTAAACAAGGAAGGTGTTGTAAGCTAGAAATAAAGCCTCAGGTATCGTGGTGTCGTGGTTAGCTTTCTCGATGTCGACGCAAACTCTCCTCTCTTTCTTTTGACTTAGGGTATTCTTTTTCTTTCAGCACATAAACAGTCCGACAGCTCTGGCGACTAAAGCTTTACCTAGACTCTTGCACCGGCACTAAAATTTTCGTCAAATTTAATTAAATTCCAAAGTTGCTGAGCTATACATTCTCAATTTTGTGGTTTTCAATCGAGATTCAAATGTCTAGAAGTCCTTAATCATTCATCTTAACCTGGAAAGCTTTCCACAGACGTATGCTATATCGGCGTCTGCATTCATCGTAAAATCCATAAACCCGATTGATTGCAGAGCATTCGTGATTTCCACGAAGTAGGAAAAAATTTTCTGGATATTTTATTTTGTAAGCAAATAGAAGCATGATGGTTTCGATCGATTGCTTGCCTCTATCGATGTAATCTCCTGCAATCAGTTAAATATATGCATAAATTACTTATCAAATGTTAATTATTGTCAATGCATTAACATACATAACCTAAAGCTCTATATCTTCGCAGATTTAGCAGCGACTAAGGTAGCCAAGTAGGGTATTCTTACTCACTGGTGAGGGTATCGGTAGCTGGAGCAAATTAATTCTAGAAATTTCAACGGCAAAAATGAACGTTTACGTCAACATGATTTTTACAGGCAAAATTAAATCAATTCCCGTGATTCTGAGAATCCGGGCCATGAAGTTAGGTATGAAAGTGACAGTTAAGTTATTTTAAATGTTAATAGTATGCCCGCTTGTTGCTAAACTTCCCTCGCACAGTCGCGTATTCATTTTACATTAACATTCACCCTCTCATATTCACACCACTGTCTAAGAGCATTACGCATTTCTAGTGTTGCTTAACAGATTTATTTTAATTCACTGATTTTCCTTTTCAATTTTTTACTTTTCTCATTGCACCTGATGTTGCTATCCCAACTTTGCAATTGAATACAAAACGACGACATACCCAAAAACAGGTAATTGGCAGCCGGTGGAAAACTGCCGTAGCTGAATAGTCGCAATAAATCGTTATACTGTCCGTGGGTGTCCCCGCAGACTTTCAGTGGAGCTTCGAGTTCCAAGAACATGGGTTGTTTGAGGAAAACCTCTCTAGCCTGGCGAATCACCTCCAAACATTCTCCCTCTGTAATTGGCACCATTCGAGTGACCTTGCTACCCCGGTTTGCCACTAAACGGTCGATGAATTCTTGATGATTGATGGCGACAGCGTCAGCCGCCTGTTGTTCGGACATGTCGAACTCTTGGCGCGACATAGGCTTTTCCCAGATGATAATTTGTTTTAATAATTCAGTAACTAGTAACTTATGCCATGAGTCAAACGAGTTTGGTTAGAATTAGATTCATCTGTGCTAATTGTAGTCAGTGATCGTTCACGCCACTAATTGTAGTGCTCTCTGTTGCGATGAGTGGTAAACTGTAGTGCTGTATGTAAGCTATGTATGATTAAATTGCTGCTTTTTTTATTTTTGTGTGATAATTTTTATTACTTGCTTTTTTCAACTATGAATGCAGCTGTTTGAAATTTGCTGCGTCTAATTTCCAAAACATTTTTGAAGGAACTTCGATTTTCCAAAAAAATGCCAAAGACTTATGACACTTCAGATGATTCAGACTTAGAGAGTAAAATCTTTTAGTTATTCATTACTATATTTACTGTATTATACTCTTTGATAAGTATAATGTATATAATTGTATTGTATTCTTTGATAAGTATAATGTATATAATTGTATTGTATTCTTTCACTGACTGTTTCTATAGAACCTAATTGTCTGTATCAGAAATTTATTAGCTATGTAGATAAAAATTTCTTCATCTTTATTAGCTATGTAGTTTTCTTAATCGTATCGAAAATTCATTTCATTTTTTCAATTATGTAAATTTAGAAAATACTTGTTGTAGTATTGCATTAAGAATGTTTCTGAAAGCAGTTACTGTGCTATTGTTTGTGCTAATTGTTTGTGCAAATTATACTTACCATTGTATATCTGTATTAAATTTGTTGTCAAGTTATTTCTCATTTAACCCAAAGTAATCCACGAATTTTATATATTAGTATTTGCAAAAGTGCATAATGAGATAATCTTATTATGCACTCTTGGTATTTGGAATAGCCGAATAAATAGAGTACTTCACATTTCCTGTATTTAATTTAAGAAGGACAGTGAATATAGAGGCAAATATATGCAATAATTTAAAAAATGTAACACTTGTTTACATGTAAGGGTATATCATGAATATTTAGCTGTCGATTTGAAAGTTACCATGGGGTGCAAGAGTGGTATTGCCCAAGGATCAGAATGCGCCTAGAGTCGCATCAATAGTCCGTTCTCCGATTGCAAGAACATTTGCATTTGGTGAGAATCGGATAATGAATTTTAATCCAGGAGCAGTATTGCACAGCACCGCGAAAAGTAGTGCAGTGCCAGCGTAGTAATTTTATGAACTTTGACCCCGCCACTTGACAGTACATGCCAGGAGGGATAGAACATGATTTTTCTTGAAAACAGCTCCCTTCGCGGACCCAGCGAGGCCAAAATCGAACCCCTTGGTCCCTCCACTTATATACTATGGGACAATATATATGAGCCGATAGAAATCGTAACACCCGTTGTCGATATTGGGCACGTAAATGCAGTCTAACGCCGAGCCCGTATGGTACAACTGATCCTTTGCGACGAAACATTTTACGCAAATATCGGATGGGTCGAAATCGACGTCGCTTTGTGAATATTCGACCGTCTTTCGAAATGCCAAAAGGCAGCTCAAAAGTACCGTTTGGGCTCAACAGACTTTCTGCCGGAGGGGTTATAGACATATAGCGACGATCAAAGTTGGGACCTAAATGTTGGAGTAAATTTTTCGGATCCAAATCTTCGGCGCTCGGATTATAAGCATCGTCTGGATTCTCGTTCAATGGTAAAACAGGAAGAAATTCGTTCGAGGGTTTCGGTCGAAAAATATAGTCATCTCTATAGTTGGCGCTGATTGGCACCAGCAGCCATACAGCTAAGATTAGCAGAGTTAATAACATTGTCAGTTCGTAATCATCTAAAAATCAAACGGTGTATACATATTAAATAATAAGACACAGCTACAAACGATTAGTGATGTCTTCTTCAATATTACTTTTAAATGTGACCCTTTTTCCTGTTGTGCCACAGCACAACAGGTCTTTAATTTTGATTTTTGGCGGAATACACTGGGCTTGTAGTGCAATGTACGTCTGTGCGTTAGTTTGCTTTGCATAGTAGAGCTACTGCGCGAGCGTCACATCATTGTCTAGTGCAAAAGTTACACTGTAAGCTGGAAAACTGTCAATGTGCGTTTGTTTAGTTCATGTGCGTCCCATTGTGCGCGTGTGTCACATTGCTGATAGTACCAACATTTGACCAGATAATTTTGTTGGCAGCACCGTGTCTTTCCTGCGAACTGTAGTCATTTTTGGTCATGAAAGAAAGAATACACTTCTCACTCATCAAAACAACCCATTCCTACATAATTTGTTGTAAAATAATTAAAACTACTTCCAGTTTTTGCATAAACAACTTATTGTAGGATTGCATAAAAACGCATTGAACTTTTGCATACACATTTTACAATAAGAATTATCTGCTGCACAACAGGTTTTAGCTGACCTGCTGGTCAGCTTACTTGAACATAATTCTTAATACTTACTGAAGGTTTTGCCGCAGGTAGGGCTTGTTAAGTTTATCTTTGACGTTTTTTTTTGTTTGCACGACTAAAAAGCTGAGCGCCAAGCCAAAATTAAATCGGTAAAAAACAATCAAGTGATGTTGAAAATCTTGTGATCATTGCGACAAGGATGGACAAATAATTGTGACAACCATTGATTTGTTTGTTCGATGCAGATTGGTATCTATGTAGTTAACGGAGTATTTACATACGGACCCCTTACCATGATAAAACAAGGCATATCATGTGTCGTATACAATGTATAGCCATGTCAAAGACATGTGAATTACTTAAGATTACGTACCTATTTTTCGGGAAAAATAACATTTCTTTCTACAACAGTCTCTCTTAACTTACATCTGTGCTGTGCTCCTATTGTATATTTTAATCAGTTGGCTATTCCTCTGATATTTTGGGTAATAAAACTTTTACTGATGACTAATGACCAGAATTGCAATTAGTCTAAATAACGAAATGCTATCGTAAGCCTCGGGCTCGCGTGCAAGAGCAAATGCGCTTAATTTTTCTCACGTTGACAGCAATTTGCTTTGAGGTGTAAAATTACGACAGAATTGTTTTCTTTGGAATGTCTAATATTCATTTTTCACGCATTCACTGCATTTACCTGGAAAATGAGGAAAAGATAAAACTTTGTGAATGCTAATGCATAGTGATATTTCTTAAACTCAATATAGACGGTTTCAGTAAGCATTCCTTCCAGTCCGTTTTAGTGTTTTAGTGTGCAAAGTTTGACTTGAGCTCTCAGTTACGGTTGATGTTCGACATTAATGACTAAAGTCCAACAAAAAACATGCGAAACTGTATACCTAATGTAGTGTCATGACTTCTGCAACTACTTGCTGCTACTACTCTTGATAGTCAAAATATATTTTTTTCGTAACGAAATCACATGTTTAGTTTTCTTAAGTGGTGCATCTTTTTTTGGCAGACTACATAAATGTATATTGCACTTTTAAAACTCTTAATTAAGTACCTACATACGCAACAAGAGTAAGAGAATATTAAATAAAGACAAGATGATGTTTCACTAAGTTTCACTGTCATGTCTGCCTATGGAATAGCGCGAGCAGATGAAATTCGCGGCTAAGTTTCTTTGGAACTTCTATGCGTGAGTTTTGGAGATTCCATAGGAGACAGTCGAAGAAGTGCTCGTCAACAATGTTGCTTGCTACTATCGAAAAAATTAAGGGGAGTTCACTACCCACTCCTACCCAATCAGCATGCAGCTGCTAACGCCACCATACTTTCAGATATACGCCGTTGACCCGGCTTATGGGACAAGAAAGTTACAGTAATATACTATTAATAGTATTTATCTCTTAGTATGGCTTAACAACGCGTCTTTTAAAGTATCTTAAAACTTAGTTGTGCCTTAGTTTAGTGTCTAGAAAAAGTCCTGTTGCTACTGAGATAATACTGAGGTCACAAAAAATAGATAATTGTCTTCGTTTGGAGTTTTTACACCGTAACACATGTACTTCTCTCTCAATATCTACTGTTTATATTACATGACGAAATGACACACATAGACTATATATTAGACATAGAACAGCGAGAGCGAACCCCGTTGACAATAGGAGCCCACTGGGGTTAAAACATATTTTGTTATAATATGGAATATCTAGCCAATCTTGTCACATGCCAATAAAGTTTTCTATTCGGTTAAATCGCTGCAAACATTTGGCAAAAGAGCCAGCCACAGCCATCTATCGTAATCCCGACCCCGTGACCCGTCTAGTGTTCTCATTCACAAAAACTAGGCCATTTGTCAGCATAGACCGGAAGAAAATATTTTTTTAAACGCGTGGGAAAGATATACGAGGTTAGAGGTCAACTAAAAACAAACTTAGATAAGAACACAGTTTGAAGTGAAATAAGGCAGTTGGCCGTCCCCTGGCGTAACTAATAATGAAAGTAATTCTCTGAAACTACTTTTAATGACGGATTTCATTCATAAAATCGAGGCGCCACTGAGACGGGGCAGTCGAACAAATTAGCCGTCGAAAAACCTTGCAGCTAATTTGTTCCTGAATAATTGATGACTTGACGCCTCTTGGGAAATGTTCTGTGAAAAGTGTTAAGATGTTTCCTTCGCAGCAGTTGTAGTTTGTCGGCCCAAAATAGACAAATCGTTTTCGGGTGTTGCTAATTGTTGTCTGACAAACGATGCATCAAAGTCTTACGGTTGCTTACGTAAGGCGACGATGCGGCGCAGCGACGTGCAAGAACAACAACAATTCGCAGATATGTAGAATGCTCATTGGATGAAAACTAATTGTCATTATTAAAAACGTTGATATGAAATTAAATTTATTGAGCAATTTGTGCATTCAGTATTTTAGTTCAGTTTAGTTTAGCTTGGTTCAGTTCAACTTTTTTTAATACTATATTTAAAATTGCTTCGTTTATTACTGATGTAGCACAAACAAATGTTGCCTACGAATTGAACTTCGGTTCAGGTAGGGATTCTGTTTTCAGTGTTTAATTGCAGGTTCAGGTTGGTTCTAGCTCGAACTGCTGCTAAGTATGTGTGTGCTGAGCACTTACTATTTAAGTGTTTAACTACTGACTACTGAGTAAAATTATCAAATACTTGAGGTCAGATTAGACTTGTGTTGTGATCAACCCAGACTCACTCGAGCATTAGTTTAAAAGTACTTTACTTTACAAACGGTGATTTGCAAATTACTTACACATATTTGCACGTACGTATCAATTAATTATGAATCAGATTATCAAAATTAATTAAAAATTAAGTCATTGTAGAACGTCAAATGAGTGACAAGTGACGTTTGATAGCAGGTTGTGGCGCGAGGGACACTCCATCGACCGGCACGTTGGAAATTCGATCGAACTATTTCAAAATACGCTCCGTCAGACAGAGTGAATGTTTTCAGCTTCAGGCAACGCAAACGTAGAACATCTAGAAATTTAGATGAACGATCGGAGAACCGCAATGTATCTGAGTCCCAGCGAATCTAAAACAGAAAAAGTTTTATGAAAGATGTGCCACCTTAAATAATTTTACTGTATACAGCGAAGTAGCTGTACTGATTCCAACGAACAATAAAAAATTTAAAGTTTTAAGAATTTTAATTAAAAAAAAAAGTTTTAAGAAGCTAATTCATCAAAAACTCCTTACTGTCATAGTTCTGTCCGTATACCAGACATTATGACTCAGCCAGTATTTGTGTGAAAACCAGTTTTTAACGGTAGCTGCAAACGCTCTAGGCTGCATTTTATGGGTACTCTTTCCGCATTTATACCACTACCAAAAATCAGCGAAGATTTACAGTTATGTAGGTACATCAGGGCCCGATTTATCGAAGCAAAATGTTCGGCGTTGAAAATGTTCGTCGTTGAAAATTTTGGATTGATCGAAACATTTTCAACGACGAACATAACACGTAATTATAGGAAAAATGTTCGTCGTTGAAAAACAAATGTTCGTCATTGAAAAACAAATGTTCGTCGTTGAAAAATTTTCAACGGCCAACATTTCAACGGATGTCTTGAAATCCGTTGAAATGTTCTCCGTTGAAATGTTCGTCGTTGAAAATTTTTTCAAGGACGAGCTTTTGTCTTTTAGAACTTAATAATGTTCTAAAAAACCAAAGCTCTTCGTTAAAAAATTTTTCAACGACGAACAATTTCAACGACGAACTTTCAACGACGAACATATGCTTTTCAACGACGAACATTTGTTTTTCAACGACGAACATTTGTTTTTCAACGACGAACATTTTCAACGACGAACATTTGATGTTTCGATAAATCGGGCCCAGGTAAGCTCAAATTTGATGTTCAACTTTTGTAAAACGGTCCAAACAACGTTTTATGGCAGCATTCTGCATCACAATGAGCCTGTTTCAGAAACAAATAGAACGAAGACTATTTGAACCAAATTTTAACAGCTATGAATTTCGTTTTCGGCAATATGGTGCAGTTATTCCTCATTATGCATTATCACACTGATTCTGCGTTTTTTGTAAATGATTTATCTCACTTCCAATCTTTCCAGCTGAGGACACATATCCGAAATACTGACTACCAGTTGGTCAATCAATATGCGTGACTCCAGTTTACGACAGCACCGTGGTTCGATACCCATTACCAGTATACTAAAACATTAAGAATATTCTGATATATGTCAAATTAACTTGAAATTTATTAGTCTCAATTTAAATCATGACATGTAGTAATAGTAGACATGAGTTAGCCGTATCTGAGAAGTCAAAATATTTATACAAGATTTTAATTTGATTTAATATAAGATAATTAACAGTTGAATTTAATTTTAATTTTAAAAATGAGAGAAACTAAATTTTAATAGCAAAACACTTTGTGATATTTCACTGTCATCGTACCTTATCTAATTATTATGAAAAAATATCCATTTTTGAAACTTCTGATTCGCATTCAAAATTTTTTTATACTAAAACTATTAGCAAAACTGTTTGTTAACCTAGCATTATGCAAATGAGGCAACGCAGAGGTCCAAAAAGCTTCCACTAAACTGGCGTTTCCTCCTAGATTGAGTCCTTTTAAATGTTTTCCATGGACTTCTACGAAATGTTGTAAACTTGTTGGTGATAGGGAATCAGAGGTGTCTAAGTCTAAGTCTTCCAAATTACTTGCAGCCCCACTTTCTATCCAACTGTTTAGGACCTGAAACATAATAAGACAAATAACTATAAAATAGCGCAAGTACAAAAGTGATAGATAATCTTTTTTAGTAAGTAGAATAAATGTAGCTAAGATAAGAACACATGAAAAACGATTTGGCATAAGTTTAAAAACAGGGATAACTGAAAACCTCTTAGTCATCCGAGTTAAGTAAATAACAAAAGCAAGTTAGATAAATTGAAACTTACGGGCTTAACGTTGTCGCATATCAAAATAGTCCTTTAAACATTAATAAGATATATTTAACCTGATTACTAAACATATCTTACATTGTCAGTAAACTGTTCTAAAAAGCATGCAGAGAGCCATCTTAGATGTGGCGATCGGTTGAGCATAGTGAGGATTGCGTCACTGTTGAGGTCTGTGGCACTGATGTTCAATTCCTCGATGCAGACATTGTACCAGTTGGCTGCTACCACAGCTTGGTTGTTCAGAACTGAAATATACTATTAATATTATCAAGAGTACATAATAGTGTCTCACTCTATATAGAACACAGGTAGGCTCAAGAGTGTCTCATTCTTTTTACATAAAATGAAACGTTATTATATACTCTTGCTACATACATAATACCGCTAATTGGCGATGTCATGATATTCTGGAATGTCTTGTAAGATTAAGCCCAAGCAGTCGAAATACAATATGCGTCATGAACGACATAATGTTTACTGTGTTTTGGTGCAGCACTAATCACTAAGGTATACGTCTGAATAAGTTGCGTATTTTTTTGAATCCGCAACATAAACTTGCAAAAGCAACGAGGATTTCGCTCAATGCTGATGTTGTGGTATTAACACACAAAAATAGATTTAAATGTAGTCTGCTAAACCCAACGCTGGACAAAGGTTTTTACTTTGTTTTATACAGCTTCTGTAGAGTAGATATTACAATCGTGTCATAGTGCGTCACTTACGACACTGCTCCATCATGAGCGATTTTAGCTTTCGGCATCGCTCAAACAGGACCTTGAGACACTGCCCTGTGAACTTTTGGCAGAAATTCACTGATAAACACTCGATGTGGACACAGCTGGAAGACAGTCCTTCGATGTGTTCGTCTGTTATAAATATTACCTGAAAGATAAGAAAGTATGACAGTTTTTCATTACAATGAAGACACAAAGCTGCTAACGTATTTGCCGGTGGAATAAAACAAATGCTCAGTATTATAAATATGAAATGAATAAAACACCGCGATAGTTCTAAAGATTACATGTATTCAAAGCAACCTATTCAACTTTTAATTTAACTTTTAATAAAGGTCGTGTAAATTATGAGCAAGTTTTGAATTTCTTACAGGTTGGTGAAGAATATACTTAGTCCTCAATCACTCTGTTAACTAGTACAAAGGATAAAATTAAGTAATTAAGTTAGGTACAAGAAATCAATTAATCAATGGTAGGTAAAAGCTCACACCCCGAACAAGTTGACCACAGTGAGATTTGGTGTGTAGGATTTCAAGCGGTGAATACTAATTACTTCATAAACAGTCTCTTCTTCCAGTTCCAAATTTTCGTATGTTCCTACAATAGAAAACGCAAATGGCAATTCGATGGTATGTAATTCCAAAATATGCGCAACGCTATGTACCAGGAGTATACCGGTTAATACTAAATACGTACCTTTTGTGTTTTCAAGCAGTTTGGTTATTGTAATTAGCATTTATTTCACGAAAATTTGTATTAGATTGGTACCTGATACTACCTAATTTATGTTCGTTAAAATACAAGTCCAATCCAATAAAATCAGGTTTGGCGCGATAGCGCCACACCTATAATAGGACGCAAACACCCTGAGTGCGACTTTTAAGAAAGCTTTCTTGAGCAGAACTGTTAACCGCGTGAATAAAAAAAGGCAAAATTATACACACACATAGTCCTCATAAAGTTACACTTTTGAGCGAAGTTTGATGTAATTCGATTCAGAGGGGGCGGAGATATTTTAAAAATACACATTCAATTTTTGGTCATGATGATCTTTTTTTTTCTCGTCACATTTTCCGGAACATTGGCAGCATCCCCTGAGACGCCCAATATACCATTCTAAGCGCCTTGATCCGCCATACTGCAAATAAGCTTTTTGAACTAAACTTTTAAGTTTTCGATGAGTTATCAATCAATTATCGATTTTTTGAACTTTCGTAATGAATTAATTCACTCGCATCCTGTGCAGATAGGATATTTTCCTATAATTTTGACGGTTTTATAGATTATTTAGTACGTAGATTTTATTTCTGCAACTGGTTTTTCCCGAAAATGTTGACCGGTTGCGTATGAGTAATTGGACCAAATTTATTTTTAGCAAAAAATTATGGCATATTCTTATTTTATTTGTAGTGCTTTAAAAAAACGAATAATTTTTACATTATTGGATGAAATTACATGTTCTAAGTCATTAGTGGGCACTTGTAAAAGGCTTGTAAACTTTTCAATTTTTCAGCCGATTTTACCTTTTGGCTTTAGCCAATCAGATTTGAGCTGAATTGTAGACATTTTTTATTTTTATTATTTTGAGTCAATTCACGGTTTTTGCCTGCATTGTCGTCAGTTTATATTATAATACCATATGTTTTAAAGCGTTCGACGACCCATAAGCAGTTGCGCCCATTATTTTTGTGCATTTGAGTGTATTTGCGCAAAAATTGGAGTTCATGTACAGTTGGGGGGGGGGAGGGGGTTGTGTTGTACTTTCCTGGTAAAATGCGGATCAAGTGAAGTTGGGGGGGGGAATAGTGGACTTATTTTTTGGAGTAGAGCACCTTGAGGGAAGCATTTTGTGTCATCCCTTGACCCCTGTCCACAAATTTGTTTTTTCTGAGCTATGACCCCTTGAAAATTGCACTTTCAGTGTTTGGGAAGTGACCGTAGGCTTTGAAGCCAAAAATGGCTATAATCTTTGTTTTTGGAGTGCGTTATAATGTTTTAAGGCAACGTCTAGGCACGGCTGGCAGGGTTATCTATGCTAACCTGGCAGGATTTTTTCTGAAATTTTCAGTTTTCAATTTTTTAGTACCTAAGCCTAAGCCTGCTGAACCTAGGCTTAAGCCTAAGCCTGATACTAATCCTAAGCCCCACACTAAGCCTAAGCCCTAAGCCTGAACCCAAGCCTAAGCCTAAACCTGATACTATAAGCCTAAGCCCCATACTAAGCCTAAGCTCAAGCCTAAATTGAGGCCCAGTTTGAATTTGGCCAAAATTTGGACAATTCTGGTGAATGTGACCAATTTTTTAGAAGGAACGGCGTCAACATGCCTTTGTTTAGATTATAAAAATTGTAAACATTAATTCGAGTCTATTTAAACACATTTAGGACAGAGAAAACACGGGTTTCGGAAAAAAATGCGATAACGTTCCTCAGTGAGGGTTTCGATTTCGGAGGGTCGTCTCAGAAAATCCAAAAAATAGGGGTTATTGAAGCAAAAATGCTTCCCCCTAGGTGCTCTACTAAAATAATTAGTCCACGATTACCCCCCCCCCCCTTCAAGTGCATGTAACTCGTTAACTCGTTTTGACATTTGACTGCGTTATGATGGTTTAAAGGCATTGTCTAGGTTTCGCTGGTAGTCTGACCGGTAGGATCAGTAGCGTAGCCAGGATGAAGTTGAGGGAGGGGCCAGCCAGCGAGCCTTTGCCGTATAATATTCAATGCCCCTCAATTTTGATTTTGCGAAGAAAATTTCAAGCTTTTCGCAAAATTGCGAAAAGTTGCCAGCGAAAAAAAACCCAGCGTCGGAGGAACGCAACCCTTTACAGTATGAGTCTCGTAGATATAGTTTGTGTCTCAGTTTCTCAGTCTCAGTTTGGCTGCAAGTTGCAACGGTAAAGCCTGCAACGGTACACATGAATAGGCTGTGGTGAAAAATAATACAATAAATAAGTGCGCCATAGATTTGCAGGGTCTGGGGGCTGGAGCCCCCCGAAATTTGGTCAATTGGAGACATATATATAATATCGGATATCGGAAATTTGTTTCGGACGGGTATTTTAAAACCAAAGGGGGGACCCTTGTTGACGAAAAAAGGTATAATAGGACTTCGAAGCTGTAAGCACTGTTCACTGAAGTAAAAAAATAGCGCAGACCGAAAAATTTTAGATTTGGAGTTTTAAAAGCTGAAGCGAAAAAAGGAGCTGCTAAAAGTTTGGGAACTAGAGCTTAATGGTGTAACAAATAGGCCGCTTTGCTGCGCCCTATTATTGCGGGCACCGTCGGCTAATGAGGTAAAATAGTTACCTGCTTAATCTTAGTCCGGCTCCGGACAAATACTATTCCTTAGTTAGTTATATACCAACGAACTAAAAGAATCGTACAGGACTGCCAAGCATTAGCGGCCTAAGTCGTAATTTGAAAGTCCTTGTCTAATACATAAATAAATAATCAGTGACTGTTTTTATTAATTGTCCTAATAGCTCAAATGGTAGCTCGCTGGTCTGCACATCTGGAGATGGGTAATTAGCGTCTTCCCTGAGCATGGGGTTGGTGGGACGAGCACCCCCAAAAGTCGACCCCGGGGGGAGTGGTGGTCCCGCCAGGAAAAAAAGAGGGGGGAGGGTCCCGGCCTGAGAAAGATTTCGGCTGACAACCCTACTAATCCCAAAGCGTATATTTGCTGGAACAATTCGCATAAATTTCCAGCAAATATGTGAATTAAAACGTATGAAAATAAACAGTATAATACGCTTTACTTTTCACACGGTTCCTAATCCTAACCGGTTACACGTCTAGTATCCGCGTAAACGATTACACGGATTGTTAGCGTGCTAACGGTTACACGGATAACTGACGGGTACACGCGAATAACAGCAGTAACCGTTCGTTAGCGTGGACACGCGTTTAGTAGCCTTCGAATAACTGTGTACACGGATAGTGATTTTGACCAAGAGTAGGTACAGCGAGTAGTCACAAAAATCACGCCACCTTCTCGACGAATTAAGTGTCGGGCTTATGTCTTAATTTTTCCGGCTGGACGGAAATCTGCATCTGGCATGGAAAAGTAATGCATCCACCCTTGACCAAAGCGTCAAAATGGGGTTATTTTTCAATCATTTGTTTTGCGAATAGCAAACCTACCTACAGTACAACAAACGCTGCCGTGGTGCCCGCAATAATAGGGCGCAGCAAAGCGGCCTATTTGTTACACCATTAAGCTCTAGTTCCCAAACTTTTAGCAGCTCCTTTTTTCGCTTCAGCTTTTAAAACTCCAAATCTAAAATTTTTCGGTCTGCGCTATTTTTTTACTTCAGCGAACAGTGCTTACAGCTTCGAAGTCCTATTATACCTTTTTTCCGGAGGGCATTTTTCTTTTCTAGTACAATTTTGCTGGTCAGCTTAAAAGTTCTTTCTGGCAGGTGAGGTTTCAAAACCTTTTTTGCAGTGAATGTCTTATTGAAAATAGGAAATGAAACGTAATGAATACCAATACGTTCTTACCAATCAAATGTAAAACTTCCAGTGAGCCAATGAAGGAGTAAATTTTTCTGGCAAAGTTTTCAAGAAAAATAACTTCGGAAAGACACACAATAAGTGTTCGCAATCGGGCAGGAAATGCGGACAAATCTTGAAAGTCATGAAGTTGCACAGCGCCGGTAAAATCTGAGAAAAAAAGAAATACAAAAAAAGGAATAAAGAAAAAATAAAAGACATATATATGTACATTGCATTTATACACCTTAGGTAAACATATAATAGACTGTGCAGTGTGGAACTGTGGACTTTTGAGGACTCTGTTACATATATATATATATATATATATATATATATATATATATATATATATATATACACATATACATATACATATATATATACACAGACTCAACTTTGTGTCACAACTGCAATCAACTAATGCTCATCACCAACCTAGGGTAAGATAACGTAGTTTTGGGCATTTTGTGGCCAATTCTTGCAGCATCTGTGGCGTGATCAAATCAATGGGCAGCTCAATCCATCTGAGGCTCGGCCCGAATCGAACGCCCATCAAGGCCAAAACGTCATCTACAGATTGCACCTGAAAGTAGTTGATTAAACGTTTAAACAAAACTGCTATATTTTGTACCTGAGCCATTATTTTATTACAGGCGTTTAAACGATATTCTTTGCACAAAAAATAGAACACAAAACGATCAAATAAAATACGAATACGAGTATAAAATAGGTATGCAGAAGGTTGCAGCTGGGCGGCGAGTAATGTCCTCTGCGTTTAAATTCATCAAAAAATTTTACTACCTATTATCATAGTTGGTCTGACCAAAAAATACTGGACCCTGAGATGAAGGAAACACGCGATTGCGTTACAAAAAGAACAGTGTACACCGAGTAGTCCCAAAAATCACGCCACCTGCTTTGTCTCTGCGTTCAGCAATTTTTGGTCAACTTTCAGTAAAGACTAAGCAACAAATGCCGCGAACGTACTGACAGGCCCCCGTGGTCAGGCCTTAACGACAACACGGTCCAGAGTCGTGAGTCGTAGGCAATGGTTCTCCACTTTCGGCAGACCCTGGCACATCTCAGCAGGTCCTGATGGGGAAGATAGGAAAAGATTTTTAGCAACACTTTGTCAGGAAATCTGTCAGCATGCTAAAAAATACGAGACTAAATTATGTTGTTGACTAATCTAAATTACTTAACCTAACCTAAATTGGATGTTTTAAAGTCTCTTATGTTTACCAGTTACGTATAATAGATACCTATTTGCGTTGCTAACCATACATGTCTATATTTAATAAATAAAAACAACAATAACAATTAATTAAAAATGATGCGAATTGATTAAAACTGTAGCTTCGCTTTAGCTTCTTACCGATCCCTTATATTCATCGTCGTGGGCTGGTGGTGGTTCAGAATTGGGGGAGGCTCTAACGTTTATATCAAAGGTATCACTGATAACAAGGTATGAAACAGCCATACTTAATTATCTCCCCTATTTAAATAAAAAAAACTTCAAAAACTGCTTTCCAAATTTTCTCAGAAGCAACTTTTGTAAGGGGAGCGGTTTGACGTAGGTATGCCTTTCACCGCAGTGAAATCATGCGGTACTTGAAATGTGAAGCGAAAACTTTTGCACCACACTGTCAGCTGAATAGAACAATGGAACTTCCAAGAAAATGTTGTGAAGTTGCAGCAGTAATGGAAACTCGAAGTTGCAAACATACAATGGGTGTCTTATATGCTTCATTCAAAAGAGTTTGGCTGGAAGCAAACAAGTTTTCAGATATATAAACTGATTAAAAAACGGTTCATACTAAAATTGTGATTGGCATGAAACTTAACATGGAGTTGAGCTAAGTTAAGTTAAGTTAAGTTAAGTTAAATTGAGCTACGTTAAGTTAAGTTGAGTTAAGTTAAGTTAAGTTAAGTTAAGTTAAGTTAAGTTAAGTTAAGTTAAGTTAAGTTAAGTGGGGGGGCTACCCAGGTCAAAAATCAAAGTTCTCCAATTTTGCTTATTTTCACATATGTTACTCCCCCAAGGCACCCCAACGTCAGATGAGAACAATTAAGCTTGAAGGTGCACTTTTGGTTCAGTGCGTTCGTCAGTGTATTTACATAGGCAAAAGTACGCAAAAAAGCCTAAAAGTAGCCCTTAGTTGAACAGTTCTAACACAAACCACATCAAGCCAATCAGGCTGAAACTTGGCATGGTAGCAGCCCACATGCATGCGCAAAATCGTATGATCCGGATTTTTGATATGTATTTTCAATTCTAAAATCGAGGGCGAAATGTGAAAAAATGGCTGTTTTTTGGGCACGCCAAATTTGAGTGATTTTACATTTGGCGTCACTGCTCAGGCCAAGGGCAAAAATTTTAAAAAATGGATCATATAGGTTGAGATATGACATTAGGCTATCGAATCATGTAAAAATCAGCTTCGTCAGTATTAACAAAAATTTCGAGTAAAGGAGCGCTTTGTGAGCACAAAAAACTTTTTTTTGCGCCTATGATTTACACGTAAAATTGAATTTTTGGGAGTCCCTAGTAAAAAATTGGCAAAAGCATTGGTTCCAATTTGTTACATCTGCGATGCGCCTTTCCTGGGGCTACATTGTGTGCAAAGTTGAAGCGAATCGGAGAACCTAAAATTTTCACTTTTACAGGTAGCCCCCCCCCCCCTTAAGGGGGTAGTGTCGCGAAAGCAGCTTTGCTCATAGGTTGGAAAAAGAGATCTTTTTGCTTTGAACTTGTACGTTCACTGAGAAAGTAGTCCAACGCTATACTGTGTTAAATAAGTACTGCCAGACAGTAGACTACCAATATCTACCAATATCTTGAACCAATCACCGATTGCAAGCCAGACATCACACAATAAGGACATGAAAATTCAAAAAATTCAGCCAGATATCAGATTGGCCAGCTTGTGAAGCACACGTAACGTGTCGCACAGTTTTTTGCCACAAATAAGACAAAAGAAAAATGAAGGTTCGTTTTTCTTTTGATTTTAAAATAAATAATAAATAAATAAATAATAAATAATAAATTTTTCACAATTTATCATTATTGCTGTGAGTACTTCACTGTTTACGCACAGTTTCACAGTTCAAACAGGTATTACTCCGCAACCACTCAAGCAATTTGCACTAAATTTTGTGTGCATAAACTACAACATATGTCCTTTTAGTCTATGTAAACAAACTAAACAAATAAGTTGATAATTGTGACGAAAAAATCGAATGTGAATAGGATTTTAAAACGTCATTTTTCCGACTTTGCGACCTCACTGCAAACAGTATACTGCATCAATTTTGATGAAACTTGGCGAAAATACTTGCCTCAACATATATTTTTAAAATATATAAAGAACGATGTCTTACCTTTTTATAAAAATGTTTTACAGTTACGCAAAATCGACTGCTTTCGCGACACTACCCCCTTAAGCTAAGTTAAGTTTAGTTCAGTTATGTAAGTTAAGTTAAACAGCAGCAACATAGCAATGAGTAAACTAACTCCGGCATGTCCACAATAAGCACATATCCCGGCAGTTGCATAACACCTCATTAATGCAGCAACGGTTTGAAATGTAAAAAGAAAATAACTTTTTGTGTTGGAAAGGGGTCTATAAAGTAACAAACGAAACAGAACAGGGATAAATATTCAAAAGTCAATCCTGCCTACTGTTAACATAATGCGGACAATCTTTGCTAAAACTTTTGCGCAATTAGTTTTTGAGATTCAGAATGACAATCACCCTGGTAAACATGAGACTGATTCCGGAAACCACTGAGCGGAATTTAAACCTGGCCCAACCCGCTCCTAACTGGGCTTTCATTTCTTCTTTTGTCAATCGTTTTGTCTCCGTTTCACGACGTTCCTGAAAATCAACACCGTTTCTAAGTCAATATCAAATGTTTGTGCTTTAGATAATGGAATACTTTCTTGCAATAGCTTGTTGCTTAAAACGAAAGCAATGATTAGAATATAACATATATATAATCTAAACGTGGAAGTACATATGGTTTAATACTTTTTTACGTTGCAATTTGCGCGAACATTCTCACAAAAATAATAACAAACACCGACGGATGAACACCAAATGATAGTCTAAAGATGTAGCAAAGATATCAGTCACCCTCCGTAAACTTTTTCGATCCTATTTTGTAAACGATAAGCCGATTAAGACTGCTTTGCAAGAAAGTTTGTATTGACTTCTCTAGAAATGCCTTCAATGTACACTTTATCACTTATAGATTTGGAAGCAGGGTGCATCATTTTTATAGCTACTACAGAAGTGGTTACGGTTTACGACACGGAGCGTTGCCTATGACGGATTGGTACTGAAAATACTACGGCTGTAAGCCTCATGGTTGCATTGACAACAGTTGTTTTTTTCTGCTAACAATTTCTCATATACTGAAGTGTAAATGAGGTGTAAGCTCTAGTTTACAGAGAGTTTCAGCCAGAGTATTTTTGCGTTTTGAGGTTCAAAATCCATGTAAATCGACTGCAAAAACAAAATACGAGATAGACTGACTAAACAAAAATCTACGGTTATTTGTAAACAAGAATTAAATCCAAAGTTATTCTCCACCTACTTGTCTTCCGGCTCTGGCTGCTACGTCGGCAACCAATGATGAATATGACATGGCCATGCTTTAGATAATTCGGAGTTAAGTTTCTAAAAGCATTTGAAAACATTTCAACAAAAGTTTCAACTGTCAGTATTCTGTTGACTAGCGTCACACTATTTCCTATCGTCTATATACTGTATGCGGCAAAACCAAGTGTAAATAGTTATTGTCACCAACGCATTACACCTGTTACAGTCCTAACCGTACTTGTTCATTGCTGAGACTGCTTATGATAGATGATGCGACTGTACATTTAAAGATTGTCAGACACAATGACTATAACAATACCTATTTTGTTTCCAAAAAAATTGTGAGCAGAGGCGCTACAGCAGAAATTTTGTCCTAGTTGTGTGGCTTTTCTCGGATTTCATTCCTAAAACGACAAAAAGTCAAATTAGCTTATGTTCGAAACACCGTTACTAAATTACAGCAAGTCATATACCAATAGCGATTAGCGAGTACCTAGATTATCTAGATAATGGGAATAATTGTGGCAGTTAAGCTCGGTTCGCAATTTATACTTGTCTTTATACTTATTCTCGTCTTTAAACTTGTCCTAATTGTTTTGTTCTTGAGCGATTCCCAAAGAACAGGCCTGTAATTTCTAGCATTTTTTACATGAACTAAGTTCGGGTCAAGTCCAGTTCGTATGCGAAAAAATCATAATTTCAAGCATATAGCAACGATAAGAAATAATGTACTGGTGATAATTGATAATTCTGTGAAAATACATAAAAATTACCGAAACCATTGAGAGCTATGTAATCTGGAGTTTTCAATGTACAAAATAATAAATTGTGCCCCCAACAAATGCAGTTGAAGATGAGGGTTAAACGTGGTACATGTTGTGAGTGTTTTGCCTCACGAAAGGACGTAAAATCCGGCTTTTGCTTGCTCTAAACTGCAGGCCAAGCAAAACTAGCAGTCTTGGTACTAACTTGCGCAAATTGCTACGTAAGTAGAACTTTCTAAAAGTTGCAGAAAACTTAACACCCTTGTTACAAAAGCATATTTTTTCATTGTTATTCTCTTCAGTTTCCTTTTGAAAATTGAAATTCAAAGCAAACAATGTGCAACACAGATTGTAGTAGACTCAAAAGCCAAGTTGTGACAATTGCTTTTTTGTCAAATAATGCAATTGCTTCATAATAGAAACATTTGTTTCAAGATTGTTTGCTTTCTCCTTATGATTTAAAAAACAAGCTAAGTATTAGTGTATATAAGCGTCAATACAAATGAGCCCAAGGAACAAACAATTGGCAAAACTGCGTAAATGCGATCATAATCGTAAGTGAAACTATGAAACTAGTCAATAGATGACAATATAAAAAATTTAAAAAATTTGTTAAATAATGAGTAAGCTATGTATGTGTGCTAAGCTATCGTGTGCTCACGCTAAATAGTTGACCCCGCAACGGTTGCTGTTACAGCAGCTCAAACAGTCAGTGACAAATGAAAATTAGGTAATCGCATTAAGGGGAAAACTTGATTTTCCGGTTAATACGCTGCATTGTAGGGACACTCCCGAAAATAAAGTGAGTTTTAGACTACCTACCTTGACTATGACTAGGAATTACATGCAACGATAAAAAAATAGTTACAATAATGTTCGTTTATATGTACTACAACGTACAAACTCCAGATGTGATTGGCAACAACAATGTAAGACGCATATATAAATTACATTGTGTTGTTTCCTGGCAAGCACAACTTAGGTATAACTATTATTTTGTAGAAAATTAAAACTGCTAAAAAATAGTGTCACTTAAGGGGGTAATTGCGTTTTTAGGTGTTTTTTTAAACTACCATAAATGCACTTAACCTCAACAAAAACTAGAACGGTCTTTTTTACATTTTTTTGCACCTTCTAGCTTTCAAAAAACTATATTTAAAAGCAGATTATCTTTTGCAATTTTTTGCAATTTTACTGCTGCTATCATTTGAATACACCCCATCAGCCGTTTTTTTGACTAATTTTTGCGCCACAGTTATGAAACTCAAGATCAGCCAACAACTACTAAACTTTTTGCAGTTATGCACTGACATAATATCCCCACCCGTTTTTTTGATATAGTTGATAAGTCGTTTCTACGTTGAGAAAATGACATTTTCGTGAAAAAATCACGTAATTTGAATTTTCTCTAAAATTTTCAAAAGCCCATAACACCGACTCTACAAACTATTTTTAGAAAAGGAAAAAAACGGGTGGGGATATTTTCCTAAAGATAATGTGGTTAAAGTTTCGAAGCCGTAGTCCGTTTTTAGCTTGAGTTCTGTGGGCGCAAAAATTACACTGAAATGTCAAAAACCACGAAAACGACATTACCCCCTTAAGGGGATGCTACCTGTATAAGTGGAAACTTTAGGTTCTCCGATTTGCTTCAAATTTGCACGCAATGTAGCCCCAGGGAAGGCGCATCGCAGATGTAACAAACTGGAACCAATGCTTTAAATTAACCGCTGCGGCAAAACACAGCTTGCCGCAGGAAAAACGCAATGTCTGAACAGACGCAGCGTTTTTAGTGCTGATGCGGAATGTCTGTGTCTTGATTTTGCCGCAGCGTTTTAAACACCAGGGCCCGGTTTCATAAAAGATGTTAGATATGTTAGGGCCAATATGTTAGATAATGTGTGTGTAAACTTTTGTTACATTTGCTTGATGCAGACAAAAGTCTAGCTAAGTCAAAGTCATTCATTAGTCCCAAATATTAGTAAATATTGGTGGTTCTAAAAAATTCACTAATATTTGCAACTAATGAATGACTTCAAGTTAGCTATAGATTTCACTGGATAACTTGATTATTGTGAGATTCGAACCACACGTGGTGTAACATATTGGCTATCTGTCATGAAAATTTCCAGCAGAAATATTGTGTAAAGGTCAAGTTATACTCGATTTTCGATGTTGCACCAGTGCTACTAATGAATCATTCATTCATTGTTCAATCATCATTCAATTCATTGTTTATGAAACTGGGCCCAGACTGCAATTCGACCTGCGATTTCATTGCGTTTTGATGCTGCAGACATGTTGGTTTAAACAATTTTCGCGACGCAATTTGTCATTTTTTTGGAACAGTAAAGACGCAGCAAACTGGCATGCGAGACGCACTGAGGCCGTAAAGTTTGTTCAGATGGTGCGTTTCACTTGCGACACCCTGCGGGTTGCGTTTTGCGTCAACATCTGCAGTGGCAAAAACGCACCGTGTGGATCGGCCTTTAGCCGTAGCTGAACAGCTATTGCCTTGCATTTTATTTAGTCCATAAGACACGTACATAGGTACATAGGTAGATTATGTCTGTAACTATTCATGTTATAGAACCCATAAACATGATATCTGTCTGTTTTAACGGTCCAGGGCGCGATTTATAGAAGCAACATTTTCGTCGATGAAAACTGTGGATTCAACGAAACAAGGGTTATCTGCTGTTTTAACATTGAATTATTTTTGCAAATGTTCGCCGTTCAATGTTCGTCGTTTGAAATGTAGGTCGTTGACTGCTTCGATGCTAAAACTTACAACATAAAATCATTTTATGAACTCAGAGCCATCCGTTGAAAAAAATTTCAGCGGTAAACATTTGAACGGCTTCGAGTTCTGTTAAAAGGCACGATATGGAAAACTCAGAATTATTCGCAAAACGTGCGTGTTTTTACGCGGCGGCCTCAGCCGCCGCGTATATACTATAGTACAGTTGCTCACTTTAACACGTATCTTTTGTTCATGTGTATAATTGCACGTGAAAAGTTGGTAGGTCCTAGAAATGCATGTAATGTGTGTGCGTGTGTGTTCTTCGTGTGTGCTAACCTGACCTGGCTATCACGTTGGAGTTTTTATATGCGCGCGTTATGCACAAAAGCACTCAGGTATAGCCAGACGCACATTATTACAGCGAACAGATCATCACACATAGCAAATGCGTTCTGAAAAATTTTACATGCAGTGACAGTAAAATGACGAAACCTGTCACAACAATGTTTTCTAGATTATTATTTATCAGCACTTTAGAACCTGAACAATGTGAATATTATGTAGAAGCATTACCTACAAAACCATTCGGTAGCAAGAATGATGGCATTTCGCTGCGACAAAATCTCCGCAGTTGACGCTGGCTTTGCGTAAATGTGCGGTTTTAGCACCTGCCGCTAAAATGGTGTTTTGAGTGCAATAGCATTTTATACTCAGTTTTTACAAAACGGTTATTAGTTTTTAACTTATGAGAAACTTAACTTGAAAGCAAGATGAAATCACGAAAACACATTGCAGTTTGACCTGTTATGTATGTAAAAGTCTTGCTTTAAATACTTTTTCCGCCGCGTTTTATATTCGAAGAATATCCTCAGCCTTACAGCATGTCACAACGAATTCTATCCAAAACTAATTTATCTCTACTCGCAAAACGTGCTTGTTATTATTATGGCTAATCTCAAACCCATCAAATACACCTGAGTCCAAAACACTGACGTGTTGTACGTATCTATAATAGTATTTTAAAGTAAATACAGTAGTAGTCGCCATATAATGAAAGTCGAAGAAATTAGAGTCTGTCTTTTAACTGATTCTGCTCACACATCACATCCGTTCAAGATGCACTAATTTGAGCGAAATCAGATATGCTTTCTTGATTTCACATTTGTTTCCGGAAAAAGCCAAGCAGAATAAGTGTTTTCTGACCTTACTGATTCGTGCCAACGCTTATTTAATGACTTGCCTAAATATCGCCTTTCTAACTTCAAACTGTATGGTTTTTTTTTTTTTTTTTTTTTTTTTTTTTTTATGTTTGCCCATGAGGTGGTCGAGTGCTGGATGGCTCCCAGATTCACCTCTTCCTTGTTTTAAAACGATACCAGGCTACGAGTATAGCTCCAAAACAAGGGCATCCTAACTACCTACGGTGTGTGAGTGTAGTGTATGCTTTTAAATTTAAATTTAGGGCAGAGTTTGGGGCCTCACATACCGATCCCGAAGGGTACAGTTGTGAGTACCCCGGTTAAATATTTTAATTTAAAATTATATTGCTGTTGTTGGTCACTCTTGTCGTTCCAGCATCTGCGGCTTTAGTGCTGTTTAGCGGCTGCAGAGGTTCTAATAGTGGCAGTCCTTGAGTCTAGTCCGACTCGAAGCATCATCGGTCTTTCAACCACTAGTTCTTCACATTTTGTGCACCGAGAGATTGCATACCAGCTCTGCCTGGGTGTGAGATTCTTATAACAGGGTGTATAGTTGTGATTTGCTTTATCATGGCTTCCCGTTCATTTGTGTCCTTCCTCGTTTTCAGGATAAAACCATATATCGTTCTGCACTACTTGCCGTTCCGCGTTTTTAGATTTGCCTAAAGCAGTTGTTGTTGTTGTGCGTTATTGTTGTTGTTGTTGTTGTTGTTGTTGTTGTTGTTGTTGTTGTTGTTGGTGTTTTGTTGTTGTTGTGTGTTTTGTTGTTGTTGTTGTTGTTGTTGTTGTTGTTGTTGTTGTTGTTGTTGTTGTTGTTGTTGTTCTTGTTGTTGCTGTGATTGTTCTTGTTGTGACTGCTCATTTTGTGGTTGTTGCTCCTATGGTTGTTGTTGTAGTTGTTGTTGCTGTAGTTCTTGTTGCGGTTGTTGTTGTTGTTGTTGTTGTTGTTCTTGTTGTTGCTGTGATTGTTCTTGTTGTGACTGCTCATTTTGTGGTTGTTGCTCCTATGGTTGTTGTTGTAGTTGTTGTTGCTGTAGTTCTTGTTGCGGTTGTTGTTGTGGTGGTAGTGGTGGCTGTTGTTGTCGTGGTTGTGATTGTGATTTTGTTGTGGTTGTAATTGTGATTTTTGCGGTGGTTGTTGTGGTTGTTGTTGTTATTGTTGTTGTTGTTGTTGTCGTTGTTGTTGTTGTCGTTGTTGTTGTTGTCGTTGTTGTTGTGGTTGTTGTTTTGGTTGTTGTTGTTGTGGCTGTTGTTGTTATAGTCATAGTGGTTGTTGTTGTGGTGGTTGTTGTGGCTGTAGCTGTCGTGGTAGTGGTCGTGGCTGTGATTGTGGTTTTTGTTGCGGTTGCAATTGTGATTTTTGCTGTTTTTGTGGTTGTTGTCGTTGTTGTTGTTGTCGTTGTTCTAGTTGTTGTTGTTGTTGTTGCTGCTTTGTTGTTGTTGTTGTTGTTATTGTTGTATGGCGCCACTACCCCGGAGTCACTCAATTCCTGCCTTTTTCTTCCACCTCTCCCACACCTTGTACGTCTCCTCGGATTTTCTGGCCAGATCGGGAGGCACCCACCCCGCTTCGTATCTCAGTCCACTGCATTTTGTCAGCACGTATTTAGCCCCGTTTCTTCTTATTCACACACACCCGACATTCCAAATCTCCCCCTTCTATTTTGTTTCACCAGTGCCTTAACTTCGTGTGGTGGCCCAATCTTAGTCTGCTCCGGCTCACCGTCTGCTTACTGTTCACACTATGGTAACACAAATAAAATGATAATTGTATCCGTAACAACTCCTTTACAGTATCTTACAGACAGACTTACGGATACGGTCAAAAGCGAATCAGGTTTACTATGTCTAAACTCGACTATATAATCACAGCAGGGAATTAATGCGCTTCTACATTACATAATGTGAGTGCTTAAAGCTATGGCATGACTCTGTAGAAATCTTGAGGTACTGCTAGATCCTAGATCCCCCGGGGTTAGAATAGCAAGGATAGCACTGAAATGTTTGAGCATGATCGAAATTTCAATACATTACACAATTTGTGACTAAATCGGAACCAAATAACAGGTCACCGTACCTTGCACTAAATGTGTGGCTGTTACCTACTGATTCCATTTTTTGTCCCCATGAAATAAACACCAAGTGTTGGGACTTCGATCTGTCATGAATTTTCCTTTGTCAGCCGTTCAGACTTGTAAAACTTCTCTTCTTTTTGAAAAACCAGCAGTTGTACCAATTTGGTGATTATTCTTTTTTGTTGTTTTCTCGTCTCCTTTTTCTTTTCTCTATTTCTTTCCATTGATAGAATATTTTCCATTTTTGCAGATCCCAGAAACGATCGAAATTAAATTAATCAAATCCATCCAATAAATAATCTTTAAAAAATGATCTTGATATTTCGAGTGCCTACTAATATCACACCATCCCATAACTTCTTCATTTATCCTATCCAACTGTATGGTGGTTATGTTTTGTTGGTCCTAACAGTAATTTGGGTTTAAATAGTTTTAAAACACGCTTCAAATTAAGCAAGCACTGCTTTTCGGTTGTTCTTAAATAGTTTGTACAAGATTCAAACATTGTTTTTTCGTATTCACATAAATTTCATAAATGGTTTCAAAATTACCCAGGACTTCACACAACAATTGCTGCGATGACACTGGCGTCGATAGTCCATCGTTTAAAATCAAATTGACAGGAGCCTTTATATACCCGTGATATTGCGTAAGCCAAAAAGAAATGACTAAGAGTGACTGTGAAGGATAACGCAGAAAGCAAGTAATTTATTTTTACTTCTTAATGCGTACAACCTAACTGAGCAATGAAAAACGGAACTTTTTCAACATCTACGCTTTTTTCGCTTGAAATTTTAAGTTTTTGTTTTTATTGTTATTTTACTGTTGACAGTGACTATAACAGGCTCCAGGAGCATAAAAGGTAATTGCGATTTACCTGCACACATGAACCTCAGTGTTTTTTGTCCGGTAGGAGTCTTCCACTTAACCTAAGTTGCTGTTGACTTATAGTGTTGATAGCTTTTAAGGGTATTTTGACTGTTCTTTCGATTCAAGTCAAACAACTTATCTGTCTGTCAGTATATTTCAATTAATTTTAATAAATTTTGAGTCATATGAAAATACTAATATACATACAGTAGCAAGATGAACAAGAACAAGCTGTGGTGATGTGTTTTTTCAGTATGTAGCTGTAAATTGCTACCTAGAAGACGTACTTGTCACTTATATATAAAAATTCAATAATGTTTTTCATAAACGTGAAAGTTTAGGTACTTGATCTTTCATCTTTGTGGATAATTTGGTTTCCTAACAATAGAAGATGCCCATGTCATAAGCAAGCTCTTTCGCTACCCCCAGTGCACATCAGCGAAAGACCTTGCTTTAGTGTCTTGAACTGAGGACCCCTCTCAACTGAGGGGGTCCGGCTCATCTGAGGGTGCCCTCAAAACCCCTTCAGTTGAGTAGCGTATAAACATGGGCTATTTTGCTCTCCGCATTGGACGCAAGCCCAAAGGCATAGGTAAGGTAATAGGAAGAGTGTTTACTCTTATTATTAATGTATTCTTCGTAGTAAGTAACTACAAGGTTTTATTATCTTCTGGTTTGACCGCAACCAAACCGCCTACCCGTTTTTTATGGCATTTCTTAGCTGTCAACAGTCCTGGCATTGTCACTTTGAACTTTGTCTCTTTGAACTTTGAAGGCCTTCCCCCATCTTGTTCAAGCGAACTATCGTCAACTTTTGACAAGTTAAGCTATTAGAGTTATTTTTCTGTCACCAAGTTGTTTTAGTTTTCAAAAGTTTTCGATTGTGCTCATTGTTGTTTTACGAATTGGTCACATTGGAGAAGTGGCCGTATGTATAAAGTCACCTTAACCTGCACTAAATGACATTATTATAAATATCACCAACTAAAGGCCGTACAATTTTTTTAGTTAAAATCAAAACTGCTTGAAGTTAATAGTAAAATGTTCAGAAAAAGCAAAACGTTCTTCGCGCAGAGAAATATTTCATAAATACTACCGACTTCAAGCATACATTTAGCTGAATTAGTCGACAATTATCTTAAATTGCAACAGAGGCCAACTTTATATAAGTAACAGATATTTGGCTAACCGTCATGCTAATTTCAGTTCATTATCAAAGTGATTCAAAAGTCTGGTGGAAAAAGCTAGCATAAGCATCAGATCAAGAATACTTTTTCCAAAAAATGCACAGCTGTAAGCCAAAATTGCTGGCATTGTGTCAAAGTCAACTTCAAGTCACAGCTAAACAGTTAGTAATTTGTTGCTTTTTGATGAAAAAGTGTGTATATATAAAGTGTTGAATCGGAATGCGAAAACTACTTTTCTTGCGAAGATCTTGAGTGTTAGCACGCACTGAAACGCATGAAAAATAAATTAATCACGTGATTATATGGAATATGTAAACATGAATCACAAAAATATTTTCAATAATTTTGAGATAAATTTGAATTTCAGAAAGAAGTCCTTTTTTGCTCCTCCAAATATCTATACTTTTTACATACATACACAATAAATATGTACTCCTGTTGCTAATAATCATTTGCTGACAACTGACTGTAAAGCGAGGATTGGTTTGGTAAAAACAGAAAAACTACAAAAAACTATAAACAATACGTATAATCAATTAAGGCAACATTTAGCAAGACTTGAATGTAACTGGCTTTATGCATTTCACCCAACATTTTTCTGTATTCCCAACTTTTTATTCTCCCTGCTTATGTTCCCCTGCGAGGGCTGCTCCGCTGCCTTTTCAGCAATTACATTGAGATGAGCAGAAGGTAGTTTGATTGTTATCCTGACTCAAAAATTGGTTTGGGACTTTCAATTGGACCCGGAGCGTCTGTTCAATTCATTTTAGACTACTTCTTTTGGGTTCAAACACTACTATCTATCTACGGAGAGTAAACAGGTGCTTTTACAGATTCACTTAAAAACGATTACTTGTTTGCTTTTAAAAGAACTAAACGCCATTTGTTCCCGAAGTTAAATTAGACGTATACTTTTTTCTATTCTGCACCAACATTCCCTCACTGTTAAGAGTGTTACATTACCTCGTATACCTCATACGTAAAACTGATACTTAAAGTAAAACGTTTCAATTCTACTCAAACTTAAACAATTTTCCCCGACTAAGTTTAAGATAGTTACCACTTTAGTCTTTAAATTCTCATGTCTGGACCACCTTATAGGCACTTCAAATTTTTCAGACATGTCCCGTATATGCATTCCTTCATATTTTATTGTTCTTGTGATAACTTGCCGCAAGGTTTCCGAGCTTTTACATTTTTTCACCGATTTCATTATTTCTGATCGGAGGTGATCCGTAAAATTCCATATCGCTCTGGGCTTTGATAGCTGGCTCAACCAATATGAATTGAGACACTCCGTTGAAAATTATATTACCAACTTTCTAATTAATTCGATTTTGCGGAGAGGGCTAACAAAATTAGTTTTGCCCGTCAACGCTAAAACAGGATTGCCTTGACGTGTTGACGTCTTTTGTATGGTAGATCGTAGGTGTTGGCGTAATTTGGTCATACAACCGGGACAGGAATTCCAGGGTTTTCAACTAAAAAGAATGCCTAGTACTAAAAAGTTTTCTAATTATTTTTTATAGTTTTTTAAAATACTAAGGGCCTAATCCAAAATTGGATTTAACGGATTAGATTTAAATTAATTTTGCTAATAACACACCACAGAATTAACATAGCCGGCTGAAATTTTGTCCTACACGGCTTACATACAGTATCTCGGTGTGTACCAAGTCTTAGTAACTTATATTTAACTGACGCTGCGTTATTGACAAAATAAAGTTAAATCAAATCCGATAAATTCAATTTTGGATGAAACCCTGACAAATCTCCGTTTTCAACTAAATTTTAAGCGCCAATTGAATTTGGAAATTTTCAGCGTTGAAAAAACAGAATCTCAGTTGAAACAGTTACCTATCATCTCACATTTCCATAGGCCTTTTCGTTCTCACACAGGAATACCAAAAGGTCATTATTTCTTTCTTTTCTTTTTCTTTTCATTTTTTTGTAAATTTCTTGCGTTTTCTTTGTCTATATCTCAATTCTGACTAAAATTTTTTCCACCATTGACCATGCTATGCCACAGTATTTTATTTTTGTTATACTTGCAAATGTTTTTTGTAGTGTAGGTACTAACAAAACATAAACGAAATTTTGTTTTTAAAAATTCAACTTATTTCATATTGGCACTGAATTAATAAGTCATTCTAACTTTCATAATACAGCAGCGTATGATATGACACCACATTAGTTTGAACCTAAGTGACATTTTAAATGATGTGTATAAAAATTAGCCAACAGTAGGTAGGTACAATGACGGTATCACTTATACTGTATAAGCATTTTTTAAGCCCTATTTGTAAATTCCGAAAAGTTTGAGTTGAAAATCGAATCTAACTTATATTTGAACTAGTCTTTGTTGGCTTACTCTTGAGACCAACGCTTAGTTTGAACATCATCTGCATAAAATGATGTTAGAATAATATTTACTCGTAAATTTCAACTTGAAATTGAGTAGCTTCGACATTCCCTGAGGAAACAAAAAGGCTTTCTTGTTTCCAGCGATGCTTAATATAGAAAATGGCCGTTGAATATGACATTTATTTAACCTTCTTGGATACATTGAAGATAAGTTAGATAGATTTTTGACTTTTTTTATGAGGCTGCAAGATCACTAGGTTTGCATTCACCTTTCAGAAATTCACCTTTCAGAAAGTCACCTTTCAGAAAAGATGTTCTCAACGTTCACCTTTCAGAAAATTGAAATTTCTTAACGTTCACCTTTCAGAAAGCCAAAATGTTGGAACGTTCACCTTTCAGAAAGTTGAAATTTTAGAACGTTCACCTTTCAGAAAGATGACATTTTATAACGTTCACCTTTCGGAAAGTTAAAATGTTGCAACGATCACCTTTTGGAGTTAAAATTTGGAAGTTTATAGTTACTCGAGAGTACCTTACACCTAATTACCTTTCTATACTATATAAACTTTCTTGCTCAAAAATAATTACGATAATAACTCAGGATCCGCTCAACGCAGAAACGTCATTTTTATTACATTATCAGATAGCCGACAGCGTGGCCAAAAAATTTTCTATTCAAAGTCAGTACGTAAACCAAACCGTTTAACCGCTAAACCGGTTTGAAAAAATAAAAAATTTCCATACTGACATTTTCGGGCTGAACATCTACTACGATGAATATAACTGTAGTGAAGATGATACTGTAGTGTAATTTAATTCGCAAATATTCAGACCGTCATAACTTGCCTCAACGTTAACGTAAAAACATAAAATCGACGCCTTTCAACTCAGAACAGCCGGCGCTTTTGAATGATACCTTACTTGACGTTTACCATTCCCGTTTAAACGTTTAGATTTCCAATTCTAAATTATGACGCAAGCTTAACGTCAAGTTACAGGCCATGTCACCCATCATTTGAAAGCTCTAACAATTTCCTCTCAAATGACGTTAAAATTATTTATTCTCCCACTGCCGTATCAACAGTTATGGCCCCTGAAAAATTTCATAAAAGGGGCTGATCAGATCACACCATGTGTGATCAAATCCCAAAACAATTGAATTTATGCAAAAATTTAAAAAAATTTCGCTTATTTTTTAATTAATGTAACATAACTAGACTTAACTTAGATGGTCGAACTAGTCTAAACTAGACGCACTAGACTTGTTATATAATATCAGGAGTACAATAAAATGCATACCAAAAATATTATAAGTGTATATAATTATTATTTATTCGATGAGTATAAATGAGAATTATTAGTTCATAATTTAACCTAAGTTGTGTAATGTAAATTGTAAGTATAGACTACTAGGGAGTAGGGACCATTCATTCCCCTGATTTGCAATTTTATTTCGTTTGCTAAGGTTTTTGACGGTTTCTTGTAAACTTTAATTCCAATTTAGTTTAGACTCGTATATACGGAAAAATGGTCTTGTCGGGCGGCTCCTTGGGTAAAATAGGTTACTGTATGTCTAAAGCGGAAAAATACTTACGCTGAGCTTGTAAAAGCATCGGTACAAAACTTTATTAACGAGAATATGCAAGTCGTGTGAGCTGGTCACAGTAGGTGGATTAGAACTCAAGTTACAAATGAAGCCTGAGCATGAATTTTTGGCACAATACTGTAAAGGTCAAAATCTCCAAGCATGTCTCTTGCTTTTTCAAAATTTCACATCTGAGCAGTTTTAGTGGGCTCTAACCTCTAAGTCCAAGAAAATATGTTAAATTTTTGGTATGTTTGTTTTTAAGCTATTTTCTCAGTAAATTGATTAGTTATAAACAAAGTTGGTGAAGGCCTGGGGATTTTAAACATGTCAAAAACCATATGAACTTTTAGCTCCAACAGGTATGTAATTGTATGATTCAGAGCTGTGGTGCAAACTGTTTGTAAAAAGTGGGTTTGATCGAGAAAAGAAACCTAATTTGGTGTTCATCTCACTGACGGCGACTGAATGACTACTCTTACAGACACGGACACGGACAGCCCTTACGGACAAGTATAAACAGGATTTAGGGTCCATTTCTTTGCCCACGGGTGGACCCAGATCAATTTGCATGTACTGGAACACCCAACAGTAAGTTTAAACTAAATTGGAATTAAATTTCTACAAGAAACCGTAAGCAAAAGAAATAAAATTCCAAATCAGGTGAATGAATGATTCTTATCCTTAGTAGTCAATACTTAAAATTACGTAACAAAAATTAGGTTAAGTTATGAATTAATAATTCTTATTTATGCCCGCTTCCCACTGCAGGTTTAAGGTTTAAGGTTTAAGGTTTAAGGTTTAAGGTTTAACGTAGAACATGAAGTGAGCATATTGTACATTCCCACTGCATAGGTTTAAGCAAGAGTACATAATAGCGTCTCACTCTATATAGAAGAAGAGTGAGACACTCTCCAGCCTGCCTGTGTTCTAGCACAGGCAGATGCGCTGGTCGTTTTCAGTCTACATGTTGACATTCTATGGCCAATCAGAAGCGAGCTTCTATTCTCTGATTGGCAGACGCCTGTGCACGTGCTCCAATCATAAAACAGGATAGGGATACAGGTTCATAACTCATTATTTATTCATAGTCTGCTTGTAAAAACATTAAAAAAGGTTTGCAAATACCTTTGGGGATATTTTGGCAAACTTTCAGCGAAATTGATTGAGAAACTTTGAAGAAATTCAGAAAAGTTTATATCTCAAAAGTTTCTCAAACAATTTCGCTGAAAGTTTGTCAAAATATCCTCAAAGGTATTTGCAAACCTTTTTTAATGTTTTTGAAAGCAGAATATGAATAAATAATGAGTTATTAACCTTTTATCCCTATCTTAATGCTTATCAACGCATCAGCGATTATATACTAAAGTGTGTTACGCAGGGAATCTACGCGCTGATTGGCTAGTCACATGTTACATAGAATGTCAACATGTAGCCTGAAAACGACCAGCGCATCTGCCTGTGCTAGAACACAGGCAGGCTGGAGAGTGTCTCACTCTTCTTCTATATAGAGTGAGACGCTATTATGTACTCTTGGTTTAAGGTTTAAGGTTTAAGGTTTAAGGTTTAACGTAGAACATGAAGTGAGCATATTGTACATTCCCACTGCATAGGTTTAAGGTTTAAGTTTTAAGGTTTAAGGTTTAAGGTTTAAGGTTTAACGATGTTGAAAAATTTCAACTTTTTGGTTTAAGGTTTAAGGATTCAGCCAATCAGCTACGAGCTGTAGGCGGAGCTTCTCCATTCAGACAATCAGTTACGAGCTGTAGGCGGAGCTTGTATATTCTTTCAATCAGCTCCGAGCTGTGTGTAGGCGGAGCTTCTGCATCCAGCCAATGAATATACAACATTCAAATATCGTTAAACCTTAAACTGCCAGTGTGAATGAAACGTTAAACCTTAAACCTTAAACCTTAAACCATAAACCTTAAACCTTAAGCCTGCAGTGGGAAGCGGGCATTATACTCATTGAATAAATTATAAATATAGACACTTATAACATTGTATGGTATACATATTATATACTTAGGTGTAAGTATAAACTTCAAAATTTTAACTCTAAAAGGTGAACATTGCCAAATGTCAACGTTCTGAAAGGTGAACGTTATAATATGTCATCTTTCTGAAAGGTGAACGTTCCAAAATTTCAACTTCCTGAAAGGTGAACGTTCCAATATTTTGGCTTTCTGAAAGGTGAACGTTGATAAAATTTTTTCTGAAAGGTGACTTTCTGAAAGGTGAATTTCTGAAAGGTGAACGCAAGCGGATCACTATACTGAAAAACTTACCATTGATAAGAAATAAATGTGCTTTCAAATAGAAAGGCTCTGTAGTCAAAATAGTGTGAATCATTTTGATAACTGCACATTAACAGAAGAAACAATCATTAAAACAACTACCTACTTATACTTTTCAAATAAGCTAAATGTACTTCTTTTGGAACCACTCTGCATGAAGTATGAACACTCTCATTTTCAGAGATGTATATATTTGTATGTGATAACATTTGAAACCAACATTTGAACAACTACGTTACATAATACGTACAAAACTCCATATTTTTACGCGGCCCCTGACCCTCAGGGGCCGCGTATATAATATACCTATTCAGAATCTCTGAGTCCGCTGTATTTTTGGGTAGGTCGAATTTCCAGTGTTAATTAACACTGGAAGGGCAGGTAGGTCGATCAGCTACCTACCGTATTTTCAATGCCTGACTGTCTGCAGTGCGGACGAGTGGTATGATAAATTTTCAAAAAGTGACTGCCGGAGTGGGCTCGAACCACGTACCTTTCGATTAAGATTCGGACACTCTACCAACTGAGCTAAGCCTGCCGTTGAGAAGCCCTTGATGTAATGCAGTGTCTACCAAAACGTAAACTGTGGAGTGACTGGCAAGCAGTATTCGCTGTACTGTGATACTGTAAAGCGATTCAGCAAGCAGTGTCTATTAATAAAAAACACAAGAAAACAATCGGAGCTTCACATAGACTGAAATAAAATAAAATACTACTTAGAAATTTTAACCAACGACCGTGGGCGCATACCTACATGTTTGTATGAGCTGTTGCCCCTACAGTTTATTTTGAACAAGAACGGTGTTAGTTAAACTGGCCAGTCGGCAGCTAACATAATATCTTTAATCAACTATAGTTAATTATATTCAATGAAATTTAGTTTACTCAAATTTATTAGTAGGTTTGCACTTTTGGGACTTCAGTGCAATACATGCGCACTGGCCACTACAGGCCATACAAACAGAACTAAACAGGAACAAGAGCTAGCTTTTCGTCCAAAAATGACAAGTATTTTTTCTTTTCATGTTTCACTCTTCGCCATAACCGTGCTCTAATGCGCGGTTATTGCCGCGTTTAATATTTCCTGCGGAATATAGACACTCCAAAGTCATGATCAGTACTCAATCAGGAGGTACACTTCTTACTCAGCAGACGAGCTTGTTTATTAATCAATCTACCTACGACAAAAAGTAACACAGTGGAAGGTTTTGTTAGACGTCTTCTGAAAACAAAAACCAATCATTGATATAGCGCAAATAGCACCATCATGTGCTATAAGCGCTATTTTTTAAGCCTATGAAAAAAATAGCGCTTATAGCACTTTGATGCGCTATCGTTTTGCTATATGCGCTATTTTTTTATATCGTCGACTAGAGCACAAACAAAAAATTGGAAATAATTTTAAAAATATTTTTTTTTATTGAAGCATCGTATACGTAGTAAAAAGTACAAAAATTTGCAATGAATTAGCCAATAGCACAAAATAGCGCCTAAATAGCGCAAATAGCACCATCATGTGCTATAAGCGCTATTTTTTAAGCCAATGAAAAAAATAGCGCTTATAGCACTTTGATGCGCTATCGTTTTGCTATATGCGCTATTTTTTTATATTATCGACTAAAAGACAAACAAAAATTAAAAAAAAATTTTAAAACTGTTATTTTTTATTCATGAATCGTATACGTAGTAAAAAGTACAAAAATTTGCAATAAATTAGCCAATCACAGAAAATAGCGCCTAAATAGCGCAAATAGCACCATCAGGTGCTATAAGCGCTATCCAAAATCAGCATCACTATTTAAAGGGAAATTAACACAAACACCAATAGGCCAGCGTAGCTCAGTTGGTAGAGTGTTAAGCTAGAAATCTAGCAATGGGTGGTTCAAATCCCCCCTGGCCATTTTGCTGTAGAAGTTTCATCCATATCCAAAAAAATAGCACATATAGCACCTTCGATAGCGCTTATAGCGCAAATAGCGCATATAGCACTCCCAAAAAGCGCTATAGCGCAAGTAGCGCATATAGCACCTTCGATAGCGCATATAGCGCAAATAGCGCATATAGCACTCCCAAAAAGCGCTATAGCGCATATAGCGCATATAGCACCCTCGATAGCGCATATAGCGCAAATAGCGCATATAGCACCCCCAAAAAGCGCTATAGCGCAAATAGCGCATATAGCACCCTCGATAGCGCATATAGCGCAAATAGCGCATATAGCACCCCCAAAAAGCGCTATAGCGCAAATAGCGCATATAGCACCCTCGATAGCGCATATAGCGCAAATAGCGCATATAGCACCCCCAAAAAGCGCTATAGCGCAAATAGCGCATATAGCACCTCCGATAGCGCATATAGCGCAAATAGCGCATATAGCACCCCCAAAAAGCGCTATAGCGCAAATAGCGCATATAGCAAATTCCATAGCGCTTATAGCGCATATAGCGCATATAGCGCATAAAAAAAGCGCTATAGCAAAAAAAGTGCTATTT